>PVIA01011661.1:0-11541 GCA_004024845.1 Tonatia bakeri | reverse complement strand
TTGCCATTCAGAGTCCTCTGGTAGCTAGAGTACTACATAAGAAGTCACAGCTCAATTTGAAGTATATTTGCTTTTTTTGCCTACATAAGCTCAGCTGCCTAGGACTTGGGCACTATTTTGGTATTCCTCCTGTTCAGTTTTACTGAGCAGTTTTCCCTTTTTTTGGTTCCAGTTTCTTCATCTGTAACGTGATAAAGACACCATTAAAGGGGCAGTATCTGGAAACTGTCTCCTGACAGTACAGCCATTTCTTATGGAGATTATTCCCTTTCCGAAGTGAGCTTGTCCTATTGGTTAGACTTCTGTATATATAAAGAGGGACTAGTTTCTAAAAACAAGTAAAAGTTTTTTTAGGATATGGAGGCAGTGTTTAAATCTTCCCATGCTATTCCCATGCTGTATTCTCAGCTACTTAACCAAAACATCAATATCGCCTAAGTGGTTCTTTGTCACTTCTATAGAATATATTTCCTGTTCCTAGAGCAACATCGATTCTCTTCTCATTAATCCTCTCTTTAGAATCTGCAGTTGTTTGTTCAGAATGATCCAGAAGGTTGCAGAGAATATGAAGAGCAAGTAGGCCTGCTGTCCTGACTCTGACACTTGGAATGGGAGGATAGGTAGCTGGAAGAAGGTGCTATAAATAGCCCAAGGAGGATGGCTGGGGTGAGCTAGGAATTGCATCAGCACGAATGGACAAGACGTAAAGAAGCTGGATCAGAGCAACACATTAGGCTTAGAAGGAAACACCATCCCTTTTTTAGAGACTAGATGCTTAGCACTTTTGAATGTCTCTGGAATAAAATATTCATGTCCTACCATATGGTAACATCTGAGAGTTTTATCACAAGTAGCAACCCGGGTTTTCAGAACCTCCTGACCGTTCAGCTAATTTTGTAGCCACTGGTAGCCAAAAGGGCACTCTCAGTCCATTTTGGAAATTAGTGCCCACTGTCTTAGAAACATCAATATGAAAAGTCAGGGTCTCAGGAACTGTTAGCCATATGTTCAGTTATCTTACTGACTAGAACTCAGTCTGAAGTATCACTGGATTAGCCTTTTCCTACCACTTTTATGTCACTTTGTACAAGTAGAAAGGATTGCCTAAGGACAGTGCCCTCACAGCTAGTGGCTAGGGACTACCACCCTACCCTCCACCCCACGCAGATGGGAAGCCTAGACTTGTAGGAGTTGGAAGAAAGTCAGAAGCTAGATCTGATTAGGAAAGACCCCAGAACTTCTTGGACTTCTGGAAGCAACTGTGCACGGCAGCCCTGTTGGCCTTTTCTCCACAGGCTCCTGAAGGTCAAACCGGAGGAGAGACTCACCATCGAGGGAGTCCTGGACCACCCCTGGCTAAACTCGACTGAGGCCCTGGATAATGTTCTACCCTCTGCTCAACTGATGATGGATAAGGTTTTGCATGATGCCTATTTTGTTGTGGATAAGACTGTTGAGAAGGAATGCTGGGACTTAGGTTAGTGAGGGGTTAAAGGCAGAACAATGCTGAGCACACAGTCCTCCAGAGGAACCTCTCTGGTTTCCTGAAAATCAGGATTGGCAATAAAGAGCTTCTTTATACAAAAGAAAAGATCAAGGCCTGGTAAATGTACGTTAAGGGAACACAACACTGACAGGGATGTCTACCCTGTGATCGTCAGTAGGAAAAGCTGCCTGACTTCATTGAGGGGAAGGCAGAGAGAGAGGTGTGGGCGAGCCAGGCGTTTAGTCTTATCTCAGTCAGGTGGAGTTGAGAGGCCACTGTAGATTTTTGAGAAGAGGTTTATACAGCAAAGGTATTTAGGGATGGTCAGCCAGACTTGCAGATGCCAACCTAGGACTTCTGCGGTAATCTAGAATCTGAGGGGCAGCTCTGGGAGCAGAGAAGTCGAGATGAATGACTGTCCTCAATACTCTCGAAGGCAAATGTCTACAATTTTTGATGATTGACTAGATATAAGGGGACATTGGGTGGCATATCAGGCGGTACCATTGCCAAGTAGAGAGAAGTCGGGGACAAGGCCGGTTTGAGTGAAGGGAGTCCTTTAGATTTTAGGAAATTGTTTCAAGTGGTAGATGGACACCCGAATGAATGCGGTGTGTGGTCTAGAACCAGCGTGGCTGAGAGGCAAAGGCGGCGGCACAGACTCGAACGTTACCCCTGAAAGTAATGGGGTGGAAGTGTGATGAAGAGTAAGTGAACAGGAACAGAGAATGCTGAGATCTTCCTTAGTTTACTTGGAATATGGGAGAGAAAGGAGAGTGGGAAGGAGCAGAGCTCTCTGCCATCTCTGATTTGTGTACAGTTTTCTTCCTGGTTTGGATATGCCCAGTAGTACAAAAACCCTTTGGTCAGTTCAGAGGGATTACTTAGATCATCCTCTGGTTGTCAGTACATGGGCATTACAAGGTAGCTTTCTTCAAGATCTTGGAAATGAAGAAATAATTGCCTTTAGGAGTTACTTTAAAATTAATGCAAAATGAAGCCAGGTGTGAATATGCAGAATCTTCTTAATGAGAAAGAGTGGCTCCTAGACCTATAAGGTGGAACTTTAACAACACAATATATTCCTATTTTTATAGAATGTTGTGTTCATGATGTGGATTGGTCAACTTTGGAAGGATAGCAAAGTGGCCACATATGCAGATGTAGAATAGTGTCCATCTAAGGCCTGCCTAGAAGGTGGGGCCTGAATTCACGCCCTGGAGCTGTTCCCCTCTTGGTTGGGCTGTCTCTGGTGAAGAGACCAGTGTGAGGGCCCCAAGTGGTATAGCCAGGACCAGCTACTACAGTTCCTGTAAACGAGTTTGAACTCTTCCTCATTTAAAAGCACACTTACCAAGGAACTGCTTTTTTAAATGGTCAGATTTGATTGTTGAAAGTCAAACAATAGAGGTATATAAAATGAAAAGCAAAAGTTCCCTTTCATTTCTTTGCCTCAGTCTCACCCCTCAAAAGTGAGGTCACCTATGGCTTGATGTATTATCCTGATCTTTTTCTGGGGAGACACCCACACACTCAAGAGTTTGCCTTTTTTTAAGTACAAAAATGGGATTGGATTGTCTCATTCTTACAAAGCCTCCTGCTGAGTTATTTGTCTTCCCTCCTTGGTCTGCCCATAGTGAGAGTACCTTCTGGTCATAAAGACACAGGTTTCAAGAGCTTTACACTTCCTGACAGTTATTTCTTATTATAAATTAATTGGCCTGGAGATCAGTGCTTGAGCTCCTGCCATGTGCACTGGGTGAGACGGCTGGGGTTCTGAGCCATCAGGCTGGGGTGCATATCTTCACTGTGGGGGCGGTAGCCTGCCAGTCCTTTTCTTGATGTACATGTATGTCTCTCTTTGCACTTACCCTTGCCAATTACTGTGAGCCTGAGCCTTGTTAGTATTTCTTACTTGCATTTGTTCCCCCTGAAGGAGAAAAGGGCTGCTATTCCCTGGGCCCTGCCGAATCCATGGGGAAGAATCCTCTCCCTGCTTTGTCAAAATTTGTATGTGGCCAGCATAAGAGTGAAATTGCCTTCCTAGTTCTTTGAGCTCCTTCCCACTCTCTTAGATTGGCTTTCCAGGTACTCAGAAATGAATGTGAAAAACTGATGACAGTGTTTGCATTCAGGCGGTGGTTGCAGGAATCCAGCAGGCTCATGCAGAGCAGTTGGCCAACATGCGAATCCAGGATCTGAAAGTCAGCCTCAAACCCCTGCACTCTGTGAACAACCCCATTCTGAGGAAGAGGAAATTACTCGGGTAACCCAGCTTATTCCATCTCTTCTCCATGCTTGGTGTGGCTGAGCCAGGGGTTTGCCCATTTTCTGCCTCTTAAGAGGGTGGAAATGATAGGCTTTTAAAATAGCATCAGAAGTTGGAGATACTCTATAGTGAATTATTTATCTGAAAAATCTGTTGCCTTATGTTTAGAGTTAATATCAGTTGAGAGCTGGGTTTTGGGGTCTCACCTTGTTATTACCTCTCTCCCAAACTGCTAAAGCACCAAGCCAAAGGATGATGTCTATATCCGTGACCGTGAGAATGGAGCTGAGGATTCAAATGTTGCCTTGGAAAAGCTTCGAGACGTGATCGCTCAGTGTATTCTCCCCCAGGCTGGTAAAGGTCACACTGTTTATCCATGCTCTGTGTGTGTATGTGTGTATATGCGTGTGTGCATGTGTGCACATGACAACAGGAGTGGTTTAATTTAAGATTGTTTCATCTTTGTGTATAAGAAAATAAGTACATTATATAAATTAGTCTGTGCCCACTCAAAAGAGTGGGTAGTAGAAAGTCAGAAATGTGTTAAGTTCTACCCTTCCTCTGGTTTTCTGTGACTTTTTTTTTTTAAGATTTTATTTATTTATTTATTTATTTATTAGAGAGAGGGGAAGAGAGAGAGAAAGAGAGGGAGAGAAATATCAATGTGTGGTTGCCTCTCTTGCACCCCAAACTGGGGACCTGCCTACAACCCAGGCATGTACCCTGACTGGGAATCAAACCACCGACCCTTTAGTTCTCAGGTCAGCACTTAATCCACTGAGCCTCATCAGCCAGGACAGGGTGACATTTCTAATTTGAGTTTTAATTGCCAGTCAGATGCAGCATGTAGTTTTATATTTTCTTAGTTTGTTAATGATGGCATGAGATGGAGAATGTGGACAGGATTGAGATCAATTTGGAAAGGTCAGACTTCATTTCCAGAGCACAATGCTTTATTAACTTGTGAATATAAAAATACCTGCCAAGTTCAGAAGTGGACTCTACTTCTACTTGTGTCATGGACACAAGAGGGTAACTTACACATAGATTCTTTTGAGTGAGAGCTTGTTTTTGGTATGTTATTTCTTCGCTCAGTGGGATGTGGTGGGCTTTTCTCAATAGATGAAAGAGATCCTTCAAGTAGTAAGCCAGAAAACTGTTGGGTTGACCTGTCTTCCTAGATTCTTTGCATTTTAAGAGAACTCACATAGTGTACTCAGATAGTCTTCCAAAGTAAGAAATGAGCTGAGTAAAAAGAAGGTAGCCCACTCAGCCTTGTGTTTCCTCCATCTCTTGATCTATTAGGTTAACCAGAGACCTAGACTATTTTTGCTCAGCAATAGAGTGTGACACTGCCTCCTTCTCATCCCCCACTGTGAAGACTCTGGGGCCATCAGTGGATTTGTGTTAGGCCGTCAGAGTAGAAGAGCTCAAAGACCAGAAGTGGTCTCTGTGTAATGCAGAGACTAGCAGGAATGGCAGTGTCTGGTAGAGTGCACCTTCAGTCATCACTTCTCAGCGAAGTTGAACATCATGTCTTCCTGTCTCTGATACTAAAATCCCATGATGCTGCAGGGAAACACAACTTCTTCATCTTTATCAATAGGAGAAAATGAAGATGAAAAGCTGAATGAAGTGATGCAAGAGGCTTGGAAGTATAACCGAGAATGCAAACTCCTAAGAGATACTCTGCAGAGCTTCAGCTGGAATGGTAGGAGCCTTAATTACTCCTTCCCTGGGAATGCAGAGAAGTCATTATGTTTTATCTCTGGGGGCCGAGCAAAGCTATTTTTAAGTGAAGTGAGGATGAAGAGTGAGTGGAATATTAGGAACCAGGGTTAGCCCTATATTAACTGCCCTGGCATATCTGGACTCTGGCCCTTTCACTTGTTTTCCAGAGTTCGAGTAAATTATGTATTGCAGATTCAACACTATAGAGCCCCTGCCACATACCATTTGGGCAAAAAAAATCCTGGAGATCTCAGAACTCCTCCCACATACTTTGGCTGTTCACCAGGACATTCAGGAGCAGTATACTCTAAAGGGCAGAAGGACGACAAAACACAGGGAGTCCACCCTGCTGATTTGCTTAGCTTAGGGAAGACCTGCCTCACTGAAGAGTAGAGAATTTGCCAAACCTGCTGCTTGTGAACATTTTTTCCCCAGGCAAGCAAGGTAGAGATATATTTCTTGAACTGCTTTTCGTATTTTCTTCCTAGTTTAGCAGTCTAAACTAGATTTAAGTTGCAGGATGTTCAGCCTGGAGATTAGCTTACCTGTGATTTTCAAAATGTTTTTGAAGTATCAATACAGAAAAGTGATCACATTTGAAGTATGTATTGTTGGTGAGTTTTTATTAAGGGAACACTTCCCTGTAAACAGCTCCTAGAACGTGTAGTAGAACATGGACCCTCTTCTAAGCACTGCCTTCCTCCCCCAGGGGTAATCATGATCTTGATTGCCGGCACTATAAATTAGTTTTGCCTGATTTTGTATTTTATATAAATGGAATCATAGAAGTCTGTGTTCTTTGTGTCTGGCTTTTAGTTAACATTGTATTTGTGAGATTCATCCTGTTGTATGTAGCAACAAATCATTCTCATTATATGTGTGTGTGTGTGTGTGTTCTCAATATATATTTCTTTATATGGGGTGGGCAGAAGTAGATTTATAGTTGTGAGTATGTGAAACAGTTTATTCTTATATTATTTATTAATTATATCATTTATATTCTTTCTTATTGTTATTTCATATCCTTCCTTATGATTTATCTTTTAGGTAATGATGGCTGGTAATTTAACCTACTTTTGCTCACCGCTGTGTATGTGTATTTATATATATGTAAAGGACTTCTATGAATGCTCTTGTGTATATCTTTTGAAGAATATTTTGGTGAATTTCTCTTACATATCTAGGATTGGAAGTGCTGGTTCATGGGAGTATTCATTTGTTTGGTTTTAGTGGTTACTGGTACAAGTTTTCCAAGATTGATACTTCCACTAGCAGTATTTGAGGGTTCTAGTTACTCTGCCTCCACACAAGCACTTGCTATTATATCTTTTTTTTTATTTTAGTCATTCTGGTTAGCATATAGCGGTATTGCGGTGTCAGTTTACTTTGCCTTTGCCTGATGACTGATGCGGTTTTAAACTGTTTATTGGCCATTTAGATTTCCTCTTTTGTGAAGTGCCTATTCTTTGATCAGTTTTTTTGTTGAGTTGTATCTTTCTTGTAGATGTGTTCTTTATACATTCTAGATACTAGTCCTTTGTCAGACACACACGTTTATAAAGGTCTTCCTCTTCATGGTTTCCTTCTGTGCTGTTGTAGTGAATGTTGGATTTTGACGGTTTTACTGCCAGGTGCATGGAACTGCTCAATTGCACAATGCAGGGTCTGAACTGCTTTTGATCAGTATTGGGGATGAATTTGACACTAATAAGGTGTACCTTACTAGATTCCTGTCAGGAATCCATCTCATCCCAAACAGTTTGGAGATTGACCTTTTTCTTTCTTGGGTTTCAGGTCGTGGATTCACAGATAAAGTAGATCGGCTCAAACTGGCAGAAATTGTGAAGCAAGTGATAGAAGAGCAAACCACGTCCCATGAATCCCAATAATGACAGCTTCAGACTTTGTTTTTTTACAATTTGAAAAACTATTCTTTAATGTATAAAGTAATTTTTATGTAAATTAATAAATCATAATTTCATTTCCACATTGCTTCAAGATGCTGTATAGATTTAGATATGGTATTTACTAATAGTGTAGTTCATTTGTTTTTAAGAAAAGCTCAGTTTCTAGAGATATACTATTACTTTAGGACTCTTTAGTCATGTTTGTAAGATGACAGATGATATTGTCAAGCAAGATTGTTTTATTTGTAATAAAGTATATAAAAACCACTTGCCAGCAGTAGACAAAGGACCAACTATACTGATCTTTCTGCTTAGTAAACAGTTGAATCAGATTCTGTGGAATTTGGTTTCAATTGCCCTGTGTATTTACTTTCTGCACTATTGGTAGATTAGCTCTGGTGCCAAGAAATGTCTGTGGATCCATGATGCAGACTGCCTGCTGAAACTCACAGGACACCAGCACCCTTGGTGGGAGAGGCAGGGAGCTTAGCCTTCATTTCTGTTGTCCCGAATTCCCAAGAGAAAAGTGGTAACACTTTTTTTGTTTTTTTCATGTTTGTTAAAAGGTATTGGTGTGATTTTTAAATCTAATGGATCCTTTTGAGTTTATTCTTTTCATGCTTGATCAAAGTTTCAGTTTCCCTTCCCCGAGATCTGACTTTGTCCTCTCCTTTCTGGCAGCCCTTTCCAGTTCCATTGTGCCTTATTTTCCTTCCCTGTTCTTCTGGCCCTCTTGTGGGATGATTTTTCTGAGAAAGTTACATTTCATGAAAAATGGACTCCTAGCTTAGCATCCAAGAAGGTTCAGGTTTTTTTCTCTCTAAGCTGCCATTTTTCTCTGTAATATTTCTGCCTGGGTTTCATGTTGGCATCCCCTGGGCTGCATATATTTTGTTCTGCTGCCTTCATTTTCAAGAAGCATGCTTCTGGCCGACTTCAGCTGTTTGAATGGAAAACAAGGCTGGATGCTTTCCTGGTTTTTTTTTGTTTTTGCAAATGCGTTTCCATAACAAACCATGTTTATTTAATTTTAAAGCTGTTTTTGGTGGGTATCTGTATTGGTAAATAGAAGAGATAATAGGCAAACTCCAATTTGTGAAGCAGAGGAAAAAGGATCAGTAGGCTCAAATATTCATTTTTATCCTGTCACATTCTTGTCAATCAAAATCCAGGCCACAGAGCTAACTTATTTTCTAATTCTTCCATTTTTCTGAGTATGTCATCAAGGTGACATTTGGTTAGTATGCCCCATCTATGTGTGTTACTGTGGAAATATAATACAAAGTATCTTTTAAGAATTGCTTTTTTACATTGGTTCCCTTTTATCTTGGAGAATTTGTAATTCAGGTATTTTTTGAGGTATGATTCACTAATATTAGGTGACTGGTAACTGTTATAAATGGATACCCTGTAAGGAGTATTCAATACTTTTAAACATGCCAAAATTTAAGAGGCAGCAGAGGAAAACTGTTTTCTTATTTACTGACCAGAAAACTTAGCTAAAAGTTGAATTGAGGGTTGAATTACATTATTCTAGTTTGTAGTGAAATGCAGTCTTACAAATTACTTCTTGCAGTCAGGAAAAACTGCACTTGTTTCTAGAATAATTGACTGCTTGTTGTTTTTCTTATCTTAGGGCAGGGGTTCAGTAGTCACTGGGGATAGAAGGTAGTAATTAACTGTGGTACTTTTTCTTCAGAGTAACTTCCTGGCATGCCAAGTCTACCATTAAGTTCTCAGGTTTGTTGTTTAAGTATCTTCTAATGATTCAGGATGGTTTTATTCCTTCAGTGTGTGATGAATCTTAGGCATGATGGAGGCAGGGTATCCAAAATGATGGTCCTGTTTATCTGAGCAGCAGTTGTCCATGTGTCAGTTGTCTGAGACAGAATGAATCTGACATCCCGAATGTGCACTGTCTCCAGACATGCCCAAAAGAACCCCAGGCTGGAAGTTTGTGAGTACCCTGCAGGATGCTCCTCCAGCTGTTGTAACTCAAAAGTGGGTCCTACCTGGACAGAGCTCCTTAACAAAACCATAGCTCCCAAAGGACTCAGCAGTGTTAGATCTTTAAAGTGGAATTTTCTGCGTGGAGTTAGACTGTAGGCCAGTAGCAAGTACTTCCTTAACAAACCAGTCAGGTTCACTAATAAAGCAAAATTTGCACATAACTGGAAGTGAGACAAAATCATCCTTGTCTCTTTTGGCCTGCCTCTCTAATGCCTAAACCTGCAGCTAAAAGTTCTTGTAGGCAGGAGGTTAGAGGCTCCAGTTTTACCACATGATTTGCTAACCTCTGCTTACTAAAGCCATTACTTATTACTCAAATACCTTTAGACATTACCATAGTTACAAATCTGCTTGATGTAAAAACAACTTGTGTATCTTTCTAGCTAATATATTGTATAAGCATAGGAGACTATCTGTCAGAAATTTATCATTGGAAACATTGATAGGAGGAACTACTTTTGAAAAAGAGTTTTGTTCTTGTATTTATTTGAGAAAGAACAAGTTGCAATTATTGAAGAAAAAGTCAAATGATTCAAATCAGATCATGTGTGAATGCTTGTGTGTATGTTATTTATTGAAAATGTTTCAAGTTTAGAACTGGAAAATTATTGGCTTATTTAATTTTAATTATATTTTTATTTATTTAAAAAGTAGAGGTTTTCTTTCATTGTTGATTTAATTCTTTAATTCCACAAAATGACTTAACCTGTCTGTTTTGGTTAAGACACAGGGAAACGTGTTAAATCTGATAATTTCTAAACTGTATATAATTTACTATATACATAAATATATAAATTATATATAATTACTATATAACTGTAAGAGGCTTTCCTCTTATATAAACCACGAGGGGAAAAGAAATCCAACTTTCCCTTTTTTGCTGTAGATTTTTAAAATGGTTTGTGATATGACTAAATTTTCTTGCTAGATGCTAATGATAAATTTTATCATCTATATTAGGAATTAAATATTAATTGGGGATAATTAATGAGTTGATCTGCTATCATGCTCATATCTGAGATCTTGTGGTATCATATCATTCCTTCATGAATTAGATAAGGTAGTTCCCCATTTTTTAGTGTTAAACTTGTACTCATAACCGTTATTTTATATTGTAAATATTTGACTTAATATAAATTATTTTTATGCAAGGTAAAAGATGTAGAGTCTTATTTTACTTCATCTTAAAATACACAGAAAAATAACTGACTGGGCAGAGGATGTGATAGGGCTCCCACCCCAACTTTTTCCTTTTAAGTCTGTATTGCTGGACACATCAGGAAATCAACATTAAAACCAAATCTGAGGATTTCTGCAGAGATTACAGTTCAATTTCAGTTATAAAAGTGAAGAAATCTTTTAAAAGGTCTTACAGGGTTCATTTTTATTTTCTTGATGAAATGGTGTCTGTAAATCGGTTAATAATCAGTTTGTTTTTATGTTGGGACACTTGGGAGGAGTTGAACTTTGATCCTAGTCACATACAATACCTCCATGGTGAAACTGAGTTAATTTCATTTAATACTTGGTAGGTCTCGGTGTTAGGAAAATGTCTTAGAAGAAATTATGTTTATATGCTGATATAAAATGTCCAAATTTATCTGTTATGAACAAAGGCTAATGAAGGAGAATTTGTGCATCTACATACGATTTTTCTTGAATTAAAGGAAAAAACGGATACTGACAAAGAAGGGTTGGGCTGATAAACAGTACCCTGAATTACAACAGAAATGAGGAAAAGAGGTAGTGGGCAACAGAGAACTTTGTCCTGCTCATAGATCCCCAAAGAACCCCTGTCCCCTCCCCCCAACCTCCTGCCAGAATGTTGGGTTTCAAAGAATGAGCAGATTAACGGATATCAAGGAGTCCTGTGGCCTCAGCTAAGGATAAGGATAATTGGTCAGAGTTACTGTACTGGCTGAATCATTACAGACCTTCTACTTGATACATCTCTCTGTGAGGGTAAAGGGAATGTAGCCAAGGAGACTTAAAGCTGTTGCTGTTTGAACAAAGTCATATAATAGGAAACTACTGAATATCAAGAGAGAAGCAAGAAGTAACTCAGCCTCAAAGCCCGTGAGACTCAGAGTTGGACAGCAGTTACCCATAAGGAAACCACCATAGATCTGAGTCTCCAC
>PVIA01011660.1:0-43007 GCA_004024845.1 Tonatia bakeri | reverse complement strand
CCAACTGCTTGGTTCTGTTGCTTTGCCCTGACTACCTGGGAGTACAGCTTCCTTCCAGGGGATTTAAACACTTGTTACCAAGCCCACCACGTTACTATAGTGACTGTTCTTTCATTGTGGGTTAGGTTTCTTTTTGTTCTGGTAAAGTGATGTGAAAGGTAAACTGAGAACGATTTCCAAAATGTAGTTTATTCTCAATGAAGTAATCAGTGTTTAATGGAGACTGCCGATTGTGTTTTTGTAAGTTAAAACAGCCACCACAAAGTGTTCTGTGGGTTTTTCTTACAGACTTCGCCTCCTGCTTACAATGTGAGAGACATGTCTGTGCCGACTGCCGTGTGGAGCGGGGACCAGGACTGGCTCGCGGATGTCATCGACATCAACGTCTTACTGACCCAGATCACCAACTTGGTGTACCACGAGTGCATTGAAGGGTGGGAGCATCTGGACTTTATCTGGGGCTTGGATGCCCCTTGGCGGCTCTATAAGGAGATGGTGAGCCTCATGAGGAAGTATCAGTGACAGCCAGGGGGACACATTCACCACCGTCAAGTCGGTGATGGGAGCATGTCCAAACTGTGTTGACTCAATTTTTCTAAAGTACTTATTTTTCTTTCCCAGCCCTTTTATATATCCACGAAAACTATGATGTCGAAGATAACCTAAGTCTCTCCAGTTAGGGATGGAAAGGCACTGGCTTTTTTTGTTGTTGTTTAATCATGGCCAAATATGCAGCTTGTGTTTCAACCATAGGGTATTTTCTTTAAGGCTTCTAAAATATCACTGACATGTGAAAGGTCATAACCATTCTGCTTGTCCACGCGAGTTAAAATGCACCGTATTTCTTTTTGTACCCACACACAGCACACCCTGACACCTGTGTTGGAAGTTTTAGACTGAGTCGTTCATTGGTGCATAACCTGAGACCGCCTTGAGGGAAGCTTGGTGTATAAGCACCCAGTTCTCATCACTTGGCCCCGAGAGGCTGTCCAGTGGAATGGCCCTGTGTTTGGGGATCTGGAGGACACTGTGTGATGTCCTCATGAAGTAGGTGCCGAGTCAAATCCAGTGGCACTCCAGCCGTGTCACTTATAAAGATTCTATAGTGAATTTCATCAAATCTTATCTGTGATAGCTGTTATTTACCAAGAGTTTACATTGCTCAAATGAAGCAAATTAGTTTGCTGGAGTCCTCAAAAATAATTTCCTCTCATTAAAAAACAACAGTTGTATGTTCAATACTTGAAGACTGATGCACACAACCATGTATGTTCATGAACTTTGAATTGTGAGTCAGGTCATAAACCCACTTGTTTGAGAAGAAAAGTGCTGTGGAGAGACAATGCCACTATTTTTCCTGAAATCAATGTACTGTCTTAACCAGCTGGTGCAGCTCGGGGTGGCCGTGTGTGAAGCAGAAGCCCCGAGGCTGCCCCTGGGGAGTGTCCTAATGCATTTTCACTAGAAAGAAATGTGAACACTTTAAGATTAAAGCTCAGGGAATCACTTTGTGTTTTAGTTTTGTATGTGCACATACTTTCACTACCCCTGATTTGCACCCCTGTGTCTGGAAGCCCATGTTCATGGGCTTTTCTCACAGCCTTCCAGTACCGTCAGACGGACGGAATAACAGTTGATATGCTTTTCTGATATAGTTACTTTAGCTGCAATACTAAACAATAATTGGTATTGGCTAATACGTGGAAACAGCATAATAACTCCTTTGTAACATATAAACAGTCTTATTTGAACTTTCAATAAAAGTCCATGAGGCTCATAGGCTTGAAGGATTGTGTGTTAGTGTGTTCTTTGTTTAGTAGCCATTTTCTACTTCCCTTTCTCTTTTGGTGAGACTTATGCTTTTCTTTCTCATCTTTTCTCCCTCTTCCTGACTCCTGGCGAACCTCACTGATAGTGCCTATGAATGTTTGGTCCTCTCCAGTGGGAAGCAGAGAGTGGTCTCAAACCCAGGGAGCACTGGGGATAGTTTGGAAGCACTGGCCTTCAGCAGCATCCTGCAGGGTCCACCGAGTGAGGCTGAGGGGAGACTCAGCAGTGACTAACCCCACCTGCAGGCAGTGGCCTGTTACAGGCAGGACCATGGATTCAAGGACTGTCCATCCAACTGCCTCCATGAACAAATGAAGCAACAGAAGCTGGCAGAGACAAATGTCACAGGGGCTGACACTTGGATTTGGGGGTCTGGTGTCATCTGTCCCACCACTCTGTGAGCTGAGGCCAGAAGATATCTTACCCAAAGTCTTATACACAGCCCAGACTATAGTGACTCAGTCAATGCGTGGACAGACAAAAAGTGTGAAAAACGGTGGGTTTAGTGAAATAAAATGAGATGCACATGTAACATCTGAAACTGCACAGGACTGCAGTGGAATCTGTATTTTCTTGGCAAGTACAGAAAAGAGCAAAACTGTACTGGGTGCAAAGAATGTACATCCCTAGGAGGATGCCACTCCTCTCCTTGCTGGCCTAATGCCCCCCCCCCAAAAAAAAAGAAGAACACTTCTTTCTTCTTCAACCAAGGCAAACTGGTTTGGCCAACCAGGTACAACATTCTTGGCTAGGGTGGAAGGATAGAGACAGTGAGCAGGCGCTTTGTTGTTTTACACCAGTGTGGAGCAGAGCTCGCTGGAGAATGGCTTCAGTGCCACAGGTGACTTGGTTTCTCTCTGGTTGCTGCCACAGAGGCTCTGATAGATGCCCTGGAAAACCTGCGATCATTAAAACGCCAACACAGCAGACCATAGTGATGAGCAGGGTCTTCATTCTACAGAGCACACCCCTTTTGGAGGGTTTTTCTTTCCCCTCCTTTCCAATCTCTGGGGATTTTTCTTCAACTTGTGGGTCAGTCTGGAGGTGGCAATGTGGCATAGCCCTTCTTGCTGCCGGTGGGTTACATGTACACTGGGCTTGTTAGTGGCCTCTTGCTCTTGACACAGCTGCACAGACTCTTTATAGGACTTCTCATATATTTATAACCTGGGCTGCCTTCAATGTAGTTTTGTTTCATCTTTGGCTGAGAGTGCAGAGCAAGGTTGGAGTTTGTGCCTCAAGAAGCTTGGTAGCAAGTTTGTAGGAGTTCTGACTGTTCTTATCAACTGCATTTGATATATGTTCTATTGAGCATATCACAAAGGTGTTCACAGACCCCACAGCAAAGAAAAGACTAGTTCATATTTGCCAGCTTGGAACTCTGAGTTTCTGTGTTTACATGGGCAAAGCCACCAAATGAAGTCACAATTGAGAACACAATTAATTGGTTAATTTCTTAAATTCACCATAGGAGGGCACTCGTGGCTTTACTTCCAAACCTTTTCATGAGGAGGCTTTCTCTAGTCCCTCTGGGAGAAGCAGAGAACTATTGTTGGTTTATGAACCAGTTTGTAATTTGAGGACTGATAAGATCCACCACATCTGTGGTCATTTCTTGGATTATGATTAATTCTGTCTGATGCATATCATCTGAAAAATATTCTCAAAGAATGACTGTCTTCAAAAGTGACATGAAAATAAAAATTTGTGTAATAGAGTGGTCAGAATCTCAGACATGGGGGAGGAAATGGAAATGTCTTTAACCTTAGGATTCACAAAGGTCCAAAATTGTTGATATTATTTCCAAATAATAACATTTTGTTCTTGTGGATATTAAAAGTCTTAATTTGTTCCATGTAAACATTTAAAATACACTGTAATTTTAACTCTTGTCATTTAGTTTTGAATGTATGGAGAGATTTTCAAAATGTGACCCCTGAAAGGCAACCCCAGGTTGTAATAATTCTGATTTTAAAAAACTGTCAGCAATTCATTCAAGAATATTTACTGTATTATTCTAGGTGCAGATTTCAAGTTCAGTTCCAAACTAAGCAGAAAATTATTTCTCTGTCCACATATTTTAAATAGTAGTACTAACACGAATACTTTACATTTACATTGTGCCTTCTGGGTTTTTAAAGCGTCCTCATAAGGGCTTTGATCTTCCCACAACCCTTTTGACAGGGGAATTTTCTCTGCCTTACAGGTAATATTATGCCTATTAATGGGAGTGACCTTATATGCTTTAAATATTTTAAAGGAGTTGGTGAGAGTTCCAGTAATGTTAGTAGGAGCACCCACATACGGATCACCCAGACGGATCAAAAATATAAAGAGCAAGTGTTTGAAACCAAATGTGCATCAGCACCTGGGTCACATCCTTCATCAGCACTCTGCTTGTGCATGGACACTTCATGTTTTCTGAGTCTTGTAAACTGTCATAGAGATGCAACTTCACTGCCCCATCCAAAACCCCTTCTGATGTGGGGGCAACTATCTTGAAGTTGACTCTGACCAGGTTTGCTCTTGGTTTGGCTGTAACTTGCTGTTTGACCCTGGATAGTCTCTTCTGAGGCTGTTTTCATGGTTACAACCACGGGCTACATTATCCACTCTCTGAGTCTGAACGTGTTACAATTGTAAGATGTCACAACACTTCTCATCTTTGATATTCAGAAATGGTTGTTTTGGCTAGATGGATGCTGATAGTCTCACCTCACTTTGGAAAGAAACAACCATGAAGGTCACACGAAAAAGAGATTATGTCATAGGGAATGCTCTTTGCCAACTATACGGGTTTTTTTTTAAATTTTGGGGGGAGGGGGGAATCTTTTCTATTTTCCTGAAGTCTTATGGTGACTTGGTACCAAATAACTTTGAGATTGCATTAAACATGCATAGACTTGATTGTTGTACTCTCAGAAAAAGTAATTTGATCTGGGATAGCTAGAGAAGAAAGGGTTCCTGACTCTAACCCTGTCAGAAAGACCATGTCAAGATAAAAATAATATGCAGAAAGTCAAATGGAGAAGCATAAGGAATAGCATGGCCAAAGTCCTAATACTATAGGACATATTTAAATGCCCCCTTTAGGAAAAACTGTTCCAGGGGACATAACCAGTGCTCAAAAAAGAGGTTCCATTATTTTTAGTCTCAATTTAGAGCCAATATCTTTTACAATGTACATTAAGCCCACAAATAACTTTTGAATATTCATTATGTTCAAAGTATATTGCTTGGCACAGTGGGGAAAAATTCTAGATGATAGACTCCGTGCTCTAAAAAGACCTATTCGTCTAGCAAGCTGTTAAATCAATTTTTGTAAATTAAAAATGTTTAAAGGTGCACATTTGCCAATTCAAGAAATGACACCACTTCAGTCAAGACTAAATAGGGTTCAATCTGCCTTTTCCGGGGTCTCAGTTGTCTCAATATACCAAGGCTGTGTGTCCCATTCCTGGTCTGGCACATAAGAGAATTAACCAGCGAATGTATAAATAAGTGGAACAACAAATTGATGTTTCTCTCTCTCTCTATCCCTCTAAAAAGCAATAAATAAAATTTAAAAAATAAAAATAAACAAGGTTCAATTTTATTTGGCTCTATTAAGTGATGCCATTTTGGGTCACCCAACAACTTGCACCTACTTTTTCAGCACCCTCTATAGCACTGTGGACAGCTGATCCGATTTTAACTGACTACTTGCCCTGAGATGGTTGAACTTGTACATTAGACACAAACTTTTGTCCTGGTGGCTGCATGTGTTGGAGAGGCAGAGAAGCTGGTGGCTCTTCTCCAATGTGCTGAGAATAAGAGGGGAGAGCCTGGGCGAACCATGCCGAAGCCATGGCTCCCAGGTCTTTCTGCGTGGGCATTTATGGGGAAGAATCTAACAGGCTTAGCTACAGAGGATGGAAGAAGCAAAGAAGGAAAAGAACAGGTTGGTTGGAGCTGGGAGCTCACAGGCGGCAGTCCTAACAACAGTCTAACAGCTAAGTCCAAATTAAGCAAACTTGCCAATTCTGCCCACTTAAAAAAGTCTGTGAGAACATCCAAAGCAAGCATGCATGATAACTGAGACCACACAAAAAGGACAGCATGTGCCGGACAGAAATTTGAAGGTTGACTTAGTTTCTGTTGAGGGCAAATCTGAATGATGTTTTACCTCTGAGCAGAGTTCAATTCAAGTCTGAGAAAGGGAGCTTTGATGGTCCCTTTGGAGCACAGAGGAGCTCAAGAATGAAGACTTAGTAAATGACATATGCTACATTCAATAGTGCAAGGTCATTCTCAAATAAACCTTTTTATTTTTATTTTTAAATCATATAGAAAGGAGCAAAGGAGAAGAAACTCTTCCTCTTGTCTCTAAGGTGCTGCTTGAGCAATACAAAATTCAAGTACAGGGTAATACCTGCCAGGAACGGAAAAAGAAGAATGTTCCTGGGTCGCACTAAAAGTGAATTGGAGGAGGGGGGAGGCTGAAAAGGAGACTAGGAATGACAGCTTTTCTAACCTGAAAAAAACCCACAAGCAGGATGCCAAGGGCCTTCATTGTACCTGTCTCTGCCACCATCCAGATACCCAAAACGTGAGCAAACTCCAATGTCTTCCCTTTTTGGTATTTGTCAGTTTGCTGCTCAAAGCTGCTTCTGAACCTTTATCTCTTCAAGACACAAACAGAATGCCAAAATAATCTTAGGACACACTGAGGTGTGTTTCTTTTCTAAGTCTGCTGTAGGTTCAGAACCCCAAGTCTGCTTGGGGTTCAGAGAATGGGCATCTAAAGAATATCCATAACCCATCAGTGGCAGTTCTGGGAAACACACTAGTTGGGAATTTCTGAATTATGAATTGGCCTATTTTAGGGGTGTGCGCGTGTGTGTGTATAACATCTTATATATCCATATATTCCCATAGATATCTTATATGTTATTATATATTAATAAATAATTATACATCATGAATATTATTATATACCATGTGTATACCTAGTATATACATGTACTAGGATGTGTATCTATCCTATATATTATTATATTTCTAGGCTGAGATGTTGGTCTATGTTTTCGTTGTACTTATTCTTTCCTCACAATATATGACTTTCTATCTTTTCCTTCTCTTTACATGATTTTATTTGACTTTAATTGCAAGCTTTCTCCATTATTCTTTATATAAAATGTGAAGTATGAATTTGAAATAATGTGTCTTATTTTGTATGCTTACTGTGCGCCAGGCACTGTTTTTTTTATTCCTGTAGCATCACAGCTATGGTAACAATGCCAGCTTCCACGGATTGAGTGAAATCGCGTCAAGTAAAACATTTAGCTAATGCCTCGAAGATATCATGTGATAGCCTTAGTATTATAGTAAATTTTCTATTTAATGCTCGAAATAGACTCATGAGATAGCTACTGTTATTTATTTCCCTGGGGGTGGGGAGTTTGGAAGGGTTGGGGAGTTTGGAGGGGTAAAGTGTTGGCTCCAACCTCACAGACAGAAGAGGCAAAGCCGGTGTCCCTGGCTTCATAGTTTTTGTCCCAACCTATTCTCCAGGCGTTCCTTGCATTGCGTGTTAGCCACCCAGGTCTGGAGAGCAGCTGGCTCCCCCACCCCCCACCCCCCAGCTCCGGCAGGTCTGGGGGTCTCCGCAGAGCTCTCCTAGTACCAACCTTCTCACGCTGAGTCCCTGTCAGTGTCAGTCAACCCCACTTCGATGGCAGAGAAAGGCAGGGATAGAGCTGGCCTCGCAGTTTGGCTCTGCGCCTGGGATGGTTTGGGGGAATAGGGGGCGCATTCCAAGGGCAAGCTGGCACTGCAAAGCCACCCCAGGGAATGGCAGGGTAAGTGCGACGTGGTGTCTGCAACCCACAGCTCCATGAGGCTTTAGGAACACGCGTATGTCCCCTTAAGGAACAAAGTAGGTACTTTACTGATTTCATTTCCTCCTGAGACGCAGCGCCTTTTTAGCCAGGTATGGGTCGACTCTAGAGGTTAAAACCAGAACTTTTTGTTGTTGCTAGAGCGAAGCCTAACAGTCGCAGTCCCCTCTTTGGCCGAGGACTCTCGCAGTTCTTGTCTCTGCTCTGCGCGCTTGACAGCGCCACGGAGGGACAGTGGGCGGCAGGGGTTTGCTGGCTCCCCAGGCGGGTCTCTGTGCCGTGGGATCTGGAGCTTGCGGGGAGCCTGCGGGGACAGATCCCCTCTGGAGACTGGAACTGGAGAGGTTCTAGTCCCACCACCCGGTCTCCGCTGATTTCCTGCGCTGATCGCAGCTGCGCGTGGGTGGGGACCCCCCTCTGAGAAAGGTTAGTTTGCGCCTCGCTGATGGTTAAAGGCATACAAAGTGTGCGGACAGAAAAGATCCGAAATACCAAAGTTACATCAAAGTTTTTAAAAACGCAGTTATACTCGCGTTTTTATGAATACATATAGACGGAATTGTATGTATGCATTTAAAAGGACAAGTGATTCTGATTGAAAGGAGCCCTTTCTGTTGGTGAGGAAATACTTCCGATCTTGACCTTGTTTGGGGGTGGTGATGACACAGACGAGTAGAGCTGTCCAAACCGTAAAAACTCTCAAGATCTACGCACTTTATCGTTTGTAAATTGTACATCAATTTTAAAAAGTAGAAAGTAATTCTACATGCGAATGAAGTTACTAAGTGCCACTCCCGTCGCGCACATAAAAGCCCATTAAATGTAGCTGCAGATGTGTATTTTAGCAACTAAACGCACCCCGGCGGGACTATTCGTTTCTGCACGCCCCGCGCAGCCCGCAAAGGGAGCCAAAGGGCCGCTGGCGTCATCCAGGGCGGGGCCAAGTCCCGAATAAAGCCTGTGGGGCGCGAGCCTCTGCTGGGGCTGCGGAGAACAGCCTCGCCATGAGCGGCCTCAACACTTCGGAGTCCCACTCGGAGCTACGGTGTAGCTCCGGCCAGTTGTTTCTGCAGCCGGTCTGGGACCGCCTGAGGACACGGGAGGCCTTCACCCAGTCGCCCTTCTTCCCGGCCATCTTCTCCATCACGGTGTACCTGGGGTTCTGCCTGCCCTTCGTGATGCTGGACGTCCTGTGCCCCTGGGTGCCCGCGCTGCGGTGCTACAAGATCCAACCCGATTTCTCGCCAACGGCGCGGCAGCTGCTGCCATGCCTGGGGCAGACGCTCTACCAGCACTTGGTGTACGTGTTCCCCGCAACGCTGCTGCACTGGGCCAGTGGCGCGGCTGTCCCTCCGCGTGAAGCCCCTGAGCTGCTCCAGCTGGTGTACCACGTAGTGTTGTGCTTGCTGCTCTTTGATGCCGAGATCTTCGTGTGGCATTTGCTGCACCACAAGGTGCCGTGGCTGTACCGGAACGTTCACAAGGTGCACCACAAGAACTCGCCCTCGTTCGCGCTGGCTACGCAGTACATGAGCTTCTGGGAACTGTTTTCCTTGGGCTTCTTTGACATGATGAACATCACGCTGCTCCAGTGTCACCCGCTCACTGCCATGGCCTTCCACGTGATCAACATCTGGCTGTCGGTGGAGGACCACTCGGGCTATGAATTTCCCTGGTCCACGCATAAACTGATACCTTTTGGGTGGTACGGGGGCGTGGCGCACCACGACTTGCATCACTCTCAGTTTAACTGCAACTTCGCCCCTTACTTCACACACTGGGACAGAATACTGGGAACTCTGCAGTCTGCTCACGGCAAGTGACATGCATCCCTCCCGGCCGGTGGTAGCTGCGTGGGCAGTGGCCCCTGAGAACCAGGACTGTTGTGCACTTGAATCAGAAGAAACACATCTGAGCTTTTTTATTTTTATATTTTAGTAAGTAATTTATTACTTGATAGAGATTTATAGATAAAATCTGATTTATTTTTTCAATCTGATTAAGTAACTTATATACTTTTTGTGTACCAACAGTTGTATACTTGGTGTTGAATTCTAGTTCACTTCCATAGCCTTGATTCTGGGATCAGTTTAGACATTCGTCACTGGCATATTTAAGTCATCTCTAAAAGGACTTGTTTGTAGGGCAAAGAATTTCTGATGTTTGAAAGTATCCTAGAACCAGGCCAAAAAACCTGTTTTTCAAATGGAGAATCTGATCTCTAATGCTTTAGAAAAAGAAGCATGTTGCTGCTGGGCAGTGACTAGGATTGTTGTAATTTCTATATTTTCATAGAAGTTTGTATTTATATGAAAGAAATGTTATTTGTGCCTAAAAAAAAAAACAGAAATAAACCAAAAAAGTACTGGCTCCTGTTTCACTGGCATTTCCCATAAAAATACTAAAATGGGAAGAGGGAGCTGGGATGGCAGGAACCCGTCAGGGCCTTCGTCTGCCTTCTTTCGGAAAGAGAGTGATTGGGTGGTGGGGTGTTTGTGGGGTTATAGAAGAACAGGAGGCGGGAGAAGGGGTCTGTTAGTCTGTTTTGGTCTAGAGACTTTACAGAGAAAAAAAACACTGCTGTTCTGACCGTTTCAACTAATTTCTGCACAAGAGGCAACTGAAAGAATTACCCTGGAAAGTGTTACAGAGATTAACACTGAGCAACCGTTTGATTATTTGGGGGGAGGGTGGTGTTCGGAGATGAATAGAATTAGTGGAGTGCCTTGCTTGGCGAAACTGGTGAGGCAAGTGCGTGCATTAGAGAGGCTGATAGATTCAAAAGGGGGTTCAGAGTACGCCCCCATTTTCATGAAGCCATTTAGTGCAAATGACCATAATACGCATTGCCTCAGCAGTCTGGGATTTTTGTATGTTCACTTTTCTTAAGTAAAACAAACATGAGAACTGCATATCCCTTTCTCAAAGAAAAAAAGATAAGCAAAATTTGACCCTAGACCCCTGGTTCTTAATCTATAAAAGGAAGTAGCGTCTCAGATGTTCTTGAAGATTGTAGCAGTAAAATGTCCCTGGTACTGACCACACACCCATCACCCGTCATGTACCCCATGACGGCTACCAGCTAGGCAGCTGATACCTAACTGTTTTAATCTTATCCTTGGAGTATAATTAGATAAGGTTAAAAATCAAGACAAGTTAGGGAAAAAAGTATGAAGAGTGGCAGCTTTGCCTGTAATTCTAGACTAACTATATATATGAATCAAACTATCTTGTTTAAAGGTGAAAAATCCATCCGAAGACCTGGTCTCCACAGTCTGCCAGATGAGACCCCTCCAAATCTTTGGTAAAACACAGTCCAAACAGCAACTCACGGCAGGTTTTCTGTGTGCTCTCTGGGCTCCTTTGCTAAAGTCTCCTCGTCCTCCTCCGTCCTCGGCAAGACCACGCTGGGACTTCGAGGCGGTGTGGATGTATAGAAGGGACATCTACCAAAACAGGTAGTGAGACGTAAGGGGGAATGCTGCACCGAAGGTCGTGTATCAGTGATCAACATGCTGAGTGGACAAATAAAAGGATGAACAGGCAGGTGTGGAATATCCAACACAGCTATCTGTTGTTTTGAGCTGCTTCAGCCACCTCCAAGCCGCCTGCAGATCTTGGATAATGGCAGTTGACCACAGCTCACTCTCTGAAAACTTTAACAATGTGTCATGTTGCCTCACCATATAAGGGAATTTAGCTTGGGGCAAATATTACACATGGAAATTATTTGGGTTTAGCAAGACTATCTCAAAATCAAATGTCTTATCAGTTTTTAATGCCTTGGGAGGTAGAAGTGGGAGAATGAAGATGATGTGCAATTTTTCAGATAGTTTAATAGCCTAATAATAATAATGATGATGAAATAGTTCACATTTGAATTCATTATCATACACATTGTTTCACCTGCTCCTTACAATATTCTAAGGGATATAAGATAGTTATTGTTATCCTTTAAAATTATCATTATCATTGTCATCTAATGTTATGGATAAAGAATTGGTACCTTCATAGGTGAACTTGTCCCAGATTGTAAAATACTGGAAATTGAAGCCAGTTTTACAGTGTGCACTCTACCTTTCCTCTGACGATGCTTAAGACAATCTCCATTTTCACAACTGTTAAAAAGATGCAAACTCTTCAACACCAATACATGGCCTTGCTCCTCTATTCTTCCCCAGCCACTGCCTCTCCCACACAGTGTCCCCCTAGCCCATTACTTTGATGTGGATGTTCATGGTTCCAAGCCTCTGCTTGGCAGGAGAGAAAGCCAGGGAAAGCAGGCCTAGGACAGTCTAAGCAGGACTTGGGAAAGCAGGAGGCAGGTCAAGACTCTTTTCTGTGTCCCTCCCTGTACATCAGCTAAGAGCACACAGGCTGAAGTCAGGTTGCCAGGGGGGAGTGTGGGGAACCTTGACTCTGAGACTTAAAAACTGAGTGACTCTGGAAAAGTTACTTAACCTCTCTGTGCCTTGTTTCCTTACCTATAAAATGTACATAATTATAGAACCCACCTCATGGACTTGTTGTGAGAGATTTTGAGCTACCACTAGATGGGTTGGAGGTCTCAGTCATGTTTGCTATGTTTGATGCTTCATGACGTGGATACTGGAACAACAGTTCAGGACTGTGGTCTTCTGTCCACACACCTCTTTGAGCTTTTCCAATCCTACAGGAACCAGAGAAAGCCATTTTGTATTTTGCTTGCACGGGAGTGGCTTCTCTTGTCATTCTTTCAAGGCCAAAGTGTGGGAAAGAGAGTCTGTGTGTGTCTGACTCCACTTCCTTACCTTGAGTCATTCCACCTGTTCCGGAAACTTTCACCCCCGCCGCCTCCCCCAGCTTCCCCACCCCATTCACTGCTGTCTTCCTAATTGTCAAATCCATTAATTTGCCTGCTGCCGCCCCCCCACTCCCCACCCCCGGTTTTCCATTTCCTTGGCTTTGTTTTTTAAAGGTACAGTGTATTTATTTTTGCTAACCAGCATCTTCTTAGAATTTGGTTCTTGCTTGGTTTTAGTGAGATTTGTCTAAGCTATTTTCCTTCCTAATTCTGTTTCTTCTTCAGGGCATGCTCTCTCCTCAGCAAGGAGGCAAACCTCAAGCTGCCTCTCATTTTATTAAAAAAATATGTATATTGTGTTTAATAAATGTCCTTCCTATCATCTTCAAGTGTGCCCTCTAAGTCTCTGCTCACATTGTGTTCTAGTATACACACATAGATAAGGTGTGTGCACACATATACCATGCATGTGTGTGGATATACACTGTATACGAAGTCTGTCCAGAAGTATCCAGCCATGTGATATGAAAAATAGAAACACTTATTAAAAAAGATACAAGAAATGTTGTACATAACACAATGACGCCTCAGCCCCATTCGAAGTAGTCACCTTGCAGCCTCACACAACTCTTCTAATCACCATCAGCTGCTCCGTTGTATTTTCCTGAATCTCAATGATGTTCTGAAATCTCTTCCCTTTCAAAGGTGATTTTAATTTTTGGAGAAGCCAGACGTCACAAGGTACCAAATTTGGGCTGTAAGGGGGCTGAGTCACCTGAGTCTCCAAGAAATTCTTCAGGAGACAGGATGCAAGAGTGGGTGATTTGTTGTGATGAAGCTGCCAATCACCAGTTGCCCATAGCTGGCCAGCCTTCTGAATCACCTGAATAGTTTCCATGGAGGAATGCTCAGGTTTAACACAAAATTTGATGCAGATTTGTTGCTCTGTTCAGTCATTTTGAATGTGATGGTCACACAGTACACATGCTCACTCAATGGTGTCTATTGCCCCCACTGACTAGTACAGTGAAGTTTTCATTGTTTGCATATGAGCATTCCAATCCACCCTCCTTGGCTGCCAGGTTTCATCGATGCTGTCCGAACTGTTCTCATTATATTAATAATGCCTGGACTTTTTCAGGACAGACCTCATATGTATGCACACTACTATATATACACTATTTATGTGCACCGAAAACAAACTATATATCCACACACTATAAGTACACAGGCAAGCTTGTGTACACTATATATGTACATATGCACATAAACTATACATGTATGTATACTATATATGTACGCACACATTTATACAGACTATACATGTATACATGAGTATATTTATACTCATTATATATACACACTTTATATACATGTACCCACATTTTATATGTACAAAGAGAGAAATTATATGTATATCCACTATATATGTACCCCACCCCTTCTATTTCTGCACACATATATACATACATACCTAACACACCATTTATCTCAGCCCCTAGTACCAAGTCTCACTGTTGATAATTATTGGTTCAGTGTTGAATGAGTCCTGGAAGCAGTAAAAACACACCTTTGCCATGAGTCATTTCTTTTTTCATCCATTCCATTCCCCACTGCTAGTTTAACCTAGCTTCCTAAATGAGGTCTTGCACATGACCCATAATCTCCGTTCTAGAGAAGTCCACAGTGTACTGGAAAAGAAAGTCAAGCAAACGAATGCATCTGATCTCATGATGGCAGTGCGATCATGCAGGGCATTAATGGGCTGTTAAGTGTGCCCAAAGAAAGATGGGTCAGTTGAGCCAGAGAAACCATGAAGGATTACTGTGTGCTCACCAGGCAGGGTGAAGGGCATGCTCACCAGCAGAAACAGTGCTGCAGAATTAGAGAGTTGAAGGAACTTGACATACTTGAAACGTGGTAGGAGGATCAGAGCGCTGTGAGAACAAGGAAGGAAAGTCAAGGCGTATCGTTTTGCCTCTCGATAAGCAATTGAAACTGCTTAGAACTGTTTGTTCACTTGTCCATGTCACACGGTTTGGGGGAGGTGTATATAAAACTGCTTTGATGCAAATGTTAGGTCTTGCTACTATTCATTGACTTATAATGAGTATGTGAAAAAGTGTGTTGAAAATTGGACTTGGAAATGAGATGTTAAGAGGCTGAGGTTGTGTTATTTGGGTAGTGGAAGGGGTGAGGTGGGAGTGCCACAGATTTTAAGCACATAAGTGATGTGATTCCATCTGGTGCAATAAGAGGAGGTGGAGAATGATGATAGTGAGTCCAGTTCAGAGGCTGTTGCAAGTTCTGCCTGCATTCCTATTCTGGCTCCACTGCCAATGAACTTTGTGACTTTGAGCAAATCTTTTAATCTCTCTGAGGTTCCATTTCCTCATCTGTAAAAATGAGGGTGGTAGTCTCTGCCCTTAGAACTGTGGTAAGGAATAAGTAAGATATTTAGAGACCTTAGCTTGGCCTCACCTATAGCAAACACTCAGTAAATAGAAGCTCTTTTGTTACCAGTTGTTACAAAAAGGTTATGATTATGGGTGATGGGAGACAATATGCTTGACCCCCAAAAAGTGGAGGAGAGGTGTGGAGGAAGAAATGGCTTTCTCTCCGATCATAAAAGTAACACATGCTGATGCCAAAATTTCAAAAGCTAGAGAACAGCCTGAAGTAAAACTCCTGTCCCCATTTAATGAATTTGTTCCCACTGCAGGTATAATCCAAGTTAATCCTTTTTTTGGTACCAAACCAGAAATCAGTCATTCAGAGTGTCTGCTGGGATGCACTAATTTGTTTTTAAATCGAAAAAAAAAATGCAAGTTAGTGTTAACAAAAGTTCTTTAAACAAAGACCGAAGGCATTTCCTCTCTAAATAGTTTTTGCTTATTTCTTTCTTCTTATATCTTTTGATCACTGCTCAAAACAAGAAAAGAAACTGAAATTGTCTCTTTTCCCCAGCTCCCATGAAACGCTTGCTTGGCTTGGGTGCGACTGCTCTGTACCTGAAACAGCGGGCTGCAGCCATGGCACAGTTCCCTTGCTCTCCTCTTCTCCTGCCTACTTCATTGGCAGCCCTTACAGTAACTCCACTTTGTGCCTTTTCTACTGGGGGAGAAGGCCTCTGAAAGAAGAAGCCATGTCTTATGGATCTTTGATTCCTTCAGGGAGCTTACACTTGGAAGGTGCTCAGTCAATGTTGCTGGAGTGTAGACTCTAGGATTTGGAGCCTGAAGCGACTGGGGTTGAGCTGCCTGATTTTTTTGTTTGGAGGAAATCATCAAACCACTCTGAGCATTGGTTTTTCTTTGTGGAATGGGGTGGAAGTTGGGGTTATAATAACTGGCCTTGCCTACTTCCTCAAGTTTCTGTGAAAATCAAATGAGGTAGAGCAGTAAAATGCTGAGTAGATGAAGGAACATTCTGTAAGAGAGTGTGACAGTATGGAGCTTGGGCAGCTATGAAGGCACAGAGGTGCAATAGCTCCTGTCTCCTTCCAACTCTGACATAAAGATGCCCCTTCATGGCTTCCTCAATCCAGCCACTGCCTCTCAGGCTCCATACCAGCTTCCTTTCCTAGTATTCCTCTCCTCTGCAATGCCCCCACCACCGGTTCTTGCTTCCCTGCTGACTCTCAGAAGAATATGGGACGCCCCAAAGGGACCAGAGTTAGGGGAAATTGGCCACAGGTCAGCACAGTTTGCAGAAGTAGCCAGAGCAGTAGTATTTGTGCCAGAGTTGGAAGTAGTATCAACTAAGACACGCCAAGGACAGGCTCTAAGCCAAGTCTGCTACCAAGTAGAATTTGTCAGCGAAGGCTTTTGAAAGAAAGAGCCTGCTGCAGTTGGACAGCAACAAAAAAAGTCACCTCCTACTAGGCAGTTTGAGTCCCCAAGTGGAGAAAAGAAAAAGTGGCTCATCCTTGGCAGTGGGTTTGATTAGCTTGAGATAGAGCATGGTCAAGGGAAGAGAGCTCATGTGCTGACACCGGGCAAGGTCAAAAAGTCTATGAAGGCTAAGGCTCAGACACCACTGTCCAGTTTCCCTATTTTACAAATAAGGAAACCAAGGCTCAAATGAGAAGTGACTTTGTCTGAATCACACAGCTGGGCTAGAACTCAAAGGCCTGTGTTCTTCCTGCTTTCCCTAGCTGCATCCCTGCCAGGCACTGGGTCCTTGGAGCCACTGGGGGCTATCTCTTGCTTGCTAAGGACCAGAAATGTGGTTATGGGACACTATTAGAAATAATCCATATTCTTTTAAACCATTTGCATGAAACAACATAAACAGCTCTGCTCATTTATAGCAGCTTGAGAGAAGCTATTATTTCAAATTTTGCTAAGATCTACCCTGCCATGTAACTTTGGTGGTAATTGATGTGGACATTTATTTCATTTCTGTGAGCTCTGAAACTCTCTGTTTAAGAAATATTCTAAAGAGCATACATATGATGGAATACAATCCAGCAATAAGCAGGAATAAACTATTCATACATGTAACAACAAAGGTGAATCTTAAAATAATTTTGCTTAGTAAAAATGTCCAGACCAAAAAATGTGGGCTATATGGTCTGTTTATGTAATGTGTACTATATGATTCCATTTACATAAGATTTCAGAAGATTTCAAACAAATCCACCATGACGGAAAGTTGATGGGTTAGTTGTCTGGAAGAGGGAGAGGGAAGAAAGTTGGATCACCAAGGGAAACGAGCGGATATTCACGAGTGATGGAGATATTCATATCTCGATTGCATTGTTGGTTTAACAGGTATATCCATACAACAAAATTACAAGTACACAATTATCAAATTATACACTTTAAATATGCATAGTGTATTGTCTATCAATCATACTGAATAATAACAATAATGATGAAAAATTAATCTAGGACTTCATGTACTATATATTAGCTTTGAGCAGCTATAACAATACACACACACACACACACACACACACACACACACACACTAAAAACCATAGACTGGGTGGCTTAAATAACAGACATGTACTTCTCAGAGTTCTGGAGTCTGAGAAATCCAAGATTAAGAGGCTTGTAGATTCAGTTCCTAGTGAGGGTCCCATCCTTGGCTTGCTGAGAGCCTCCTTGTTATGTCCTCATACAATAGGGAGAGAGAAAGAAAGCTCTGGTCCTTCTTTGTCCTCTTATAAGAACACTAAGCTCATCATGGGAGCCCCATCATGACCTCATTTAATTCGAATTACTTTCCAAAGGTCCCACACCTACTGCTGAGGAACAGGGATTTAACATGGGAATTGGAGTGGGGGCGCAAACATCCGTCCATAACAGTACTTGTGAAGAATATGTATTCTGTTAGGTGAAGTATTCTGTAATTGTCAATTATTACATCAACTCGATTAAAGTGTTATCTAAGTCTTCTACATCCGTTTCTTCTTTGCACTTGGTCTATCAGTTATTGAAAGTGGGTGTTTTAGATCTCTGATCAAATGGTGGATGCATCTGCCACTTTCTTCTTTGGTTTTATCAGGTTTTGTTTCATGTATTTTGAAATCTGTTACATGAACTATAGAAACATTTAGGATTATTATGCACTCTTAATTTATTGAGCACCTACTATGTAACAAGCATTCTTTTGCCTATTTCCATACATAAACTCCTTCATTGTAAGGGCTTATTTAGTATTTACTATCTCAGTTTTACAGAGGAGGAGAAAACTGGTGTACAAAGCGGTGAAGAACCTTGCACCAAGTTTAACATAGCAGGATAAAACCCCAAGCAGTTAGATTTCAGAGTCCTTGGTTTTGACTAGTATGCTACGATTTAAATTTGGGGCAGGGTCAGAGTAAGAAATGTGATAAAATTATAACCTCCTTTAAAAATTCTGTGTTTTGTGGTAGCTGTTGAACTGGTTCATATCCTGTCATATCACACACATCTATTATTAGGTGAGAAAACAAAACACATTTCCTATCAAACTAGGAGTAATTTGTGCTGGACCCAACATTTAAGTTCCATGTCTCTATTCCGTTTTCTTGGTGTTTTGTGGGTGGCCTGAGAACTGATTGTTCTAGTCTGTTCCTAAGCTGTGTAAAAGCAGTCCCAAGGCAGCTGATGAGGAAAAGGAAAGTATCTTCAATACATTTTCATGACTCCATAAAATCCATTGCCAAAACAGCTCAGTAGCAAAACTGACTTTACCAACAGAGTTTCATTCAGGAGCCTCCTACAACTCCCCCCGCCCCCGCCCATTGTTTCTTGATCAGTGACTCAGAGATAGGGCATTGGACTTTGAATCAAAACAAGGAATTTGAGTTTTGACTTTTCCACTTACTGGCTTCGTGATTTGGGGGAAGTGATTTAACTAAATCTGTAAAATGGATCTACTAGTAGTACCTACAAAAGAGGCACTATTTTGATAGTAATACATCAGACCAAAGGTTATTTTGATAGTAATACTTAAAACACTACTTAAAGGACTATTCTGATCATAATTATTATTGCTCTTTACAAATAAAGGCGGTCTCCTTCCTCTAGCATCTGCTTAGCAGACTGAGTCAATGCTAATACAGCCATGCGCTGCATGACAACATTTCTGTCAATGACCACATATTTGATGGTGGTCCCATAGGGTTATAATGGAGCTCAAAAATTCCTATTACCTATTGATGTCACCCTAGCATCATTACAGCCATCCTAGCACGCTAATGTCATAGCCATGGTAACGCCATAACCATCATAATGTGGTAGCTGTCTATAATTTGCAGTCGCCCTAAAGTGGTAGTGCAACACACTACTCATTACTCATGATTCTGGTATGCTGGTGTCAAAAAACATACTGTGTAGTCAGTTGTACAGAAGTACAGCGCATAGCAGGCTGTACCACCTAGCTTTGTGTAAGTGCAATCTATGGCGTTCGCACGTAATGACGCATTTCTCAGAATGAATTTCCACTGTGAAGTGGTGTGTTTTGTAATTGTCAGTTACTGAGTCCCTCCTGTGCGTCAGGCACTTTTATCTATATGATCTCACTGAGTCCTCCTTTACCCCAGCAACCTTGTAGAGACTTTTAAACAGTTTTTAAAAATTGATTTCAGAGAGAGAAAGAGGAAAAAAAGGAGGGACGGATGGAGGGAGGGAGGGAGGGAGGGAGGGAGAGAGAGAGAAGGAGAGGAACACTGATTTGTTGTTCCACGTACCGATGCATTCCTTGGTTGATCCTTGTATGTACCCTGACTGGGGCTCAAACCCACAACCTTGGCATATTGGGATGATGCTGTAACAACTGAATTGCTTGGCCAGGAGGCTTTTTATTATCACATATTTTACAGAGGAGGAAACTGAGACTCAGAGAGGTTACATGATGACTTGTGTGTGATGATGTCTAGAGTGTATATGGAAACCAGAACATGAATTCAATCTGTGAGTGAAGCCTCTTCCTTCCACTCATCTCCCCTTCACTCCCTCCCTCAAATAAACGAGAGGCTCTGCCAGGCCTGCTGTGTACCACCGTGCAGGCTGTACATTGAACAAGCACAGGGAGTATCATTTTCATATGTACTAATGCGTATGTAGTATAGTGTATGTACTAATGTGAATTGCGCCCCGTTGAAGGTACGCAGAGCACAACTTTCAGACATACATGAGGGAGCCCTGGTGCAGCTAGAGAGAGGAGAGAAGGTTTGTTGGCAGCCACCTCTCCTCTACCGTGTTGACAGCTACCGTCACCTCTGAATTCTTCTTTTCAATCATTCTTGGAGGTGCTTTTATGCTTTTCTAATTCTGAGCAAATGACCTCAAGTGACCTGACCACACCACTTCTCACCAGGTGGATATGCCTGCATTTGTACTATTTGGGTATTTACCTTCCACATGCCACTGCATGCCTGCTGCCTTCCAAAAACTACTGTGGAAGAAATTGTGTACTTAGTTCTGTTTGGCAGTATGATGCCAACACGTAGGCAAAAGTGAGCTGTTTTCCTTCAGTTCATCTTGGAAGATTTTCTTCATGTGCTTGTCTGTACTTAAGCCACTAAATGTCTCACAGGCAGTCTTCCATGAGATGAGCCCTTTCATGTCTCATTTTCCAGAAAATGTAGCTTAGCGTTGCTCTACGGTATTGGCTGTGCCTTTACCCATACGCGTATGGATAGGAAATATGAGTTTAGGAATAAGTTAGAGGATGTGAATAGTTTTTTGCGGGGCATGTTTTCTTCTTCTCTAGGTCAACTTCCTAAATGCTATAGTCCACAGAGGCCTTTCTCTGCCGGCTGAGCCTTAACAATGGTGTCTGCACCCAGGGCGCTGGAGGCCATAGAAATCCTAACTTTCAGTGGCTCAGAGAAGGGTCTATGGTCTGGGCTGGGTCCAGTTAATGATTTTATTTAATGACCTCAGTAATATTTACAAAAAGATTGCCATCTTTCCCGTACATGTATATAGAATTTCACTGAATGCTCTCACAGTCAAGAACTTTGATCCATATCATAATCCTACGAGGCTGGATGGATAATGTTGTCTTTCAAAAGAGAAATCTGGAATATGAAGCTAGAGACATCAAACAAGGCGTCCAAGTTCACAAAGCAAACCAGAGCCCTGGGACCCGGCTGGGCTTTGCATCCCAGAATGCCTGTGTCAATCACTGCATTCATTCGGAGGTCATGAGGATTTACATCCTTTGCTTTTCCCAAGTTTAAAACCCAACGACTCCTACAACATTGTGGAGCACATTTAAAACCCCTCCAAATAATTATAGTGACTTTGGACTAGAGTTGAATGAGTATTCTAGTAGAATAAATCCATGTCTCTGCAAACTGCCTTCTCCAGAAATAGCCCTTTCTGTAACTCTAATCATCTCAAGAGCCAACATAAACAATAAAGGGCAGAACTCTATTTCCATCTATTAAGAGCTGTTTCAACAAGAGTTACCCCAAGAAAAACCAGGTATTCTTACCCCCATGTACAAGCAGCCCCTATTGGCCTATGGAGGTATAGGGGGGTAGAGCCAAGCAACCCAGCCTATTGGATTGTCCCTTGGCCAGACGATGATGCTATATGCGCTCTCAGGCACTTGGCAATACTTCATCCCTTCAGAAACCAATGCTCACACACCCTAAATGGTCCCGTCCACCTCCTGTCTTTAAACGTGGTCTGCGGGCCATGCACTTTTGTGTCTAAACATGCATGCTGATAGAAGCATGTGCACCAGTATACACCATTAACTATGACAAACAAGAGGCCCCCCAAGTTTTTTTTTTAACAAATAGGTTCTTATGAATGATTGAACTAACTGGAAGCTAGGGTTTTGGTGTGAAAGGCAAATATTATTTAGAAAATGAAAATATCTTCTAATTCAGTAGAAGGAGCTGCTAATCCACAGCTCAGTGGGGAGTCTGGAAAAGAGATGAGCTTAGACCAAGACTGGAGTGGGTTGAAATGAGAATGCAGGAAATGGGTGAGCTAAGGTTTGTGGTTTTGAATTTTCTTGTGTGGCTTGACATGGTTTCAAAAAATTCCTTTTCCAAGTGAAATACTAAGACAATTATTTCACTGAAAGTTAGTGTTTCTAACTGCCTGTAGCTCCCTTGAGGGCAAACACCTTTATCAAATTATAGCTGGTGGGAAGTTTATGACATGTCAGCACCAACTTGAGGTTTTCTGTTAACCAGAAATATCAGAAGACAAGCCCCGGCTGGGTGGCTCACTTGGCTGGAGCATTGTCTGTGCTCTGAAAGGATGTGGATTTGATTCCTCATCAGGGTGTGTCCCAGAGGAAACTGATTGATGTTTTCCTTTCACTTCAATGTTTCACTTTCTTCCCCTTATCTCTCTAAGAATGAGCATATCCTTGGGTGAGGATTAAAAAAATAGACAAGGAGAGATTGGAAAAGAGTAGAGTACAGCATTAAAACTCTTTGTTAGAAATATACACTTAAAAATATATCCATTCTAGGGTGATATTTTACAAAGTTTCTTTCTTGTCTTAAAATTTCACGTGGACATGTAATACAAAATAAGTAGAGAAAACTGGAGCTGTTATGGATGAGTGGCAGGTGGTTGCACGGAGCTGTCTTGATTGAGCACACACATCCCCTGGGGAACATCTGAGGCACTTCAGAGCTCCAAGGTACACAGTGAACAACCAGTGGACTAGGGAATTTCTGAAATTTCTTTGTGGGAAATGAGGTGGTTGTTCTGTAGTGATTGCTAGAGGAGACCAGGAAGAAAGGATTAGACTGTGAACTCTTTGATGGATAGAATTCTAATATATTAATTTCTGTATTGCTGATGACAAACAGAAGACCTGTCTCATGGCAGGTGCTGGGTAATTTAGCAATTCATTACATAAATGACTATATATTTTTTAAAAATTTGCATTTGAGCCCTGGCTGGTGTGGCTCAGTGGACTGAGTGTCAGTCTGCGAACCAAAGGGTTGCCAGCTCAATTTCCGGTCAGTGCACATGCCTGGGTTTTGAGCCAGGTCCCCAGTTGTGGATATGAAGGGACAACCACACATTGATGTTTCTCTTCCTCTCTTTCTCCTTCCCTTCTCTCTAAAAATAAATAAATAAAATATTTTTAAAAATCTGCATTTGAGTGGTAAAATTACCTGAAACCAAGAGAGCATGGGCAAGTGCGTATATTGAGCAGGATGAACGTGTCTGCATGTCCTAATAATTGCCTGCCTAGAGAGGTACTTCTTGCTAATGGGTCCTAATAAAGAATGAAATACATAACCCTAAAGAATCTTTCAGCTTGATGAAGTTTTACCTTGATATATTGTCAGGTCTAGTTTAGAAGCACCTTAGAAGTAGGCTTTGAGAACCTGTAAAACCATGGTTCTCAAATTTTAGAATATGTAAGAATCACTCCAGGAAACTGTAAAAAACATAGATTTTGGAGCTGTACTCTGTATATCCTGATTCAGCAGGTCTGCGATAGGGACTAGGAGTCCTCACACGTGGGCCACACTTGGAAAGATCCTGGATGAAAGATCCTGAGAATGGTAACTTCCACCTTTCCGGCCTCCCAGCTCACCCCCTAGCTGTGGGGTTTGCAGCGATCAAGGCCTGGGAAGACGACTCCAGCTGCAGCTGTAGGCTGAATTGCTCTTTTGACACATTTTTAAAAGTCCCATTCCCCCTTCACCCACCCCTTTGACAACAATCCATTTATCTTCTTTATTTATGAGTCTGTTTCTGTTTTGTTTATTCATTTACTTATTTTTTATTCCACGTATAAGAGAGGTCATATGGTATCTGTCTTTCTCTGTCTGACCTCTTTCACTTAGTATAATAACCTCTGTGTTCATTCATGATGTCCAAGTAGCAAGATTTCATTCCTTTTTATTGCTGAATAATATTCCATTATTTATATATAATTATATTTGTGTTTATATATTATTTATATATATATATATGTATATATATGCCACATCTTTATCCATTCATCTATTAATGGACATCACATTTTCTTTATCTTGGCTATGCTAGGAATGCTGCAACAAACATAGGGGTACGTATATCTTTTTGAATTAGGGTTTTTGTTTTCTTCAAATAAATACCCAGAAGTGGTATTGCTGGATCCTATGGCAGCTCTATTTTAAATTTTTTTTGGAGGGATCTCTGTACTGTTTTCCACAGTGGCTGCACTAATTTGCAATCTTACCAACAGTACACGAGGGTTCCCTTTCCCCACATCCTCACCAGCACTTGTTGTTTGTTGATTATTGATAATAGCCATTCTGACAGGTGTGAAGTGAAATCTAATTGTGGTTTTAATTTGCATTTTCCTGATAATTAGTAATGGTGAACATCTTTTCATTTCTGTTGGCCATCTGTATGTCCTCTTTAGAGAAGTCTGTTTAGGTCACCTGCCCATTTCTTAATTAGATTATTTATTGTGTTGTGTATTATGTAAGTTTCTTATATATTGTGGATATTAACTTCTTATCAGATGTGTCATTTGCTAATATCCTCTCCCATTTAGTAGGTTGTCTTTTCATTTTGTCAATCATTTCCTTTATTGTACAAAAACACTTTTAGTTTGATGTAGTCCCATTTATTGATTTTTACTTATGTTTCCCTTTTTGAGGAGACATATCTAAAAAGATATTGCTGGGAGAAATATCAGAGATTTTACTGCCTATGTTTTCTTATAGCAGTTTATGGTATCAGGTCTTACACTTAGGGCATTTTGAGTCTATTTTGTATATAGTATAAGAAAGTGGTCCAATTTCATTTTTTTGCATGTATCTGTCCAGTTTCCCAACACCACTTATTGAAGAGACTATCTTTACCTCATTGTATATTCTTGCCTCCTTTATCATAGATCAATTGACTATATATGTGAAGATTCATGTCTGGGCTTTTTATTCTATTCCATTGATCTATATATTTGTTTTTATGTCAGTACATACTGTTTTTATTATTGTAGCTTTGTAGTATAGTCTGGTATCAGAGAGTGTGATACTGCTCTCTTTGTTCTTTCTCAATTTCTTTGGCTATTCAGGGTCCTTTGTGGTTGCATATAAATTTTAGAATTAGTTGTTCTAATTCTGAGAAGAATGCTGTAGGTATTTTAATAGAGATTGCATTGAATCTGTATATAGCTTTAGGTTTTTGACACATTTTTTCAAAGTCTGGAATAGCCCCCAAACTATCAAGTAATAGTCAAAACATGTTTAAAAAAATGTGGAAAGAATGACAGAACAACGCAATACAAATCTTTGTAACCACATTCTTTCAAAGAAAGCCATGTTATTTACCAATGTCTTTTGAAATCTATTGTCAGGACAGAATGGAAAAACCAAATTCCTTGGTGATTATGTTAGTTTGCTAGTTGCTAAATATTATGACTATAAAGGCATGAGCTTTAGAGGGTAAAAACAACTGACATTTGTACACAATAAGCGTTTTCAAAGGGCTATGCTAATCAATCAGTCCACGAAGAAGCTGTGAGAGGTAGGTATGGCAAATGTGGTTTTAGAATATTAAGCAATTTTTAGTGCTTGAACAATGATTAAAATAAAAAAAAAGAATATTAAGCAATTTTTAAACAAGAAAGCATCATCATAAATGATGTTGGTTCCATAATTAGTTCCAATGCCAGAAAGTGTTTTTAATGCCTGAGAGGATGGTTGAAATAATAGGTAGCAGACAAAAACCTATGAAGGTGAGTTAAAAGAGACCTCCTCACCCCCTCCCTGGTCCACACCTCCACAGCATTCGGAGAGACAGTGACATCTTTGTAGGAGGTGTCAATTAGTCCTATAATGTCTCATTGGAATGACTCAGTTATGGTATTCTTGTTTCAAAAAATCAGTCTTTTATAGTCAAGGTATCCCCAGATTATTGATGATGTCTGTCATCCCAACTACCCCTCAGTCTTGTCATCTCTACTCAGAAATAGCTGTGTGAGAAACAACACAACAAAATTTATAAAATCTGTTAACATAATTTACACACATTTCTAAGGAAACTGAAGATGTCTGTTAAGAAGCCTTTTGGTATTTATTGAGTTCTCTTACTGAAACAGTATTTTTCAAGCTTTTGGAAACATGTACCTCCCTTTTAATCAACATTTAAATCTCACATTCCATCTTGCCCCAATTCAGTGCCTTCTCTCCTTATCCTTTGAGAAGCACTCTTTCGTGGATAAGATCTTCTATTAGCAGGTACTCTTAAAAGTAATGTTCTGCAAGTAGAGAATAGAATAAACCTGTGTGATAAAGAACACTGGGATAGAAATTTAAAAAAATGGCGGGTTTTATTCATCTCCACGGCCCTTTCCCACCCGGCAGAGCCTTGCGCAATTTGCCTCCCTCCTTGGTTTCCCTCATTTTTTATTCATGAACCTCAACCGCTAGTTTCCTTTCCAGCTCTGATGAGTTTTAATACAATCAGAAATACAATAGAGTTATATATACATTGCAATCCTGACTGATGGGAATGTAAAGTAGCTGGCTGGTTTCCTAGTCAGATAATTTCCTCAGACAGGACTGTGGAGAGTGAAAACACTGCATGGGAAAGAGCGAAGAAAAGTACAAAGGGTCATGATCGGTGCTAATGTAACACCTAGATAAGATCTAGTACAAGAACACAGGCAAGCACACAGAGCCAAACTGGAGCTCTGATCGTGTAACTGCTGCTAATGGATTCATTCCCCACGGGAGATCCACGGTCACAGGAAGGCTCCACGAGTGTGTTCTTTCCCTGGCACATTTGTTGTGCAGTTTGCAGCAGTACTCGTGGAAGAAAATGAACGTGTGTGTGTGTGTTTGTTGTAAAGGCACCTTATTTAATATACATAATTGATTCATTAACATTGAACTTATGACCAGCAGCACTATGACTCAAGCCTGAACTAAGCTTATTTTCCCCTATGGTACACTATCCTGCCTTTTCATACTTAGGAACTCTAGACAGCACTTCACCACTATACTTCAGGGCCATTTAAAACAGTAAAATTACCCACAAAAAGCGCAAAAATGCCTAAAACATAGCACTGCAGAGACCACAAACAGGACATGTGCTTACAATCACAGTATGGGAGCTGAAACAGGAGGACAGTGTGCCACCTTGTTCAAGCTCAGCTGGGAACAAGAGTGTTGGCCCACTCAAAGTTTTTGCTGCTTTTCTTATATCCGTGGGTGACTGAAAATGCCATGAAAAATGATTTTGTGGTTACAAATGAACTTTAGCAAGTAGGCAAATTCTTAAATTTGTGAGTCTTTGAATAATGAAGATCAGTTGTATGTCAATATTTTCATGTCTGGTAAGATCATACTTGTGCATGGAGCTGAACATCAGCAGTTGTATATCATTCTATGGTCCTGGGCAATGTAGCCTTGCTCGGTGAGGTTGACCTTGTCCCTCACACCTTCTTCCATCATCTGTGCTTCCGATCTGGCTGGTTATTCAGCTCTGGCAACTTACTCCCTCCTTTTAACCATTTAAGCATCCTGTACACCTATCAACTATTTAACTTCTTGCATAAAGTTACCCCTGATAACCTTAATCAATATTAGTCACCCCCAGCCCCCCATCATAAATACCGCTCTTGATGATATCTTGCTTCTGAACACTGCAGCTCTTTCCTCTACATCTACTGAAGGGTCACTTAACCAAGTGGCTTCTTTGGGACTACGGCCTGTCTCTTTCATGCCTCTACTCCCCCTGACCTTATTAACACTACTTTCATAGAAAATAGAGTGCAAAACTTCTTATGGAGTAAAAGTTACGTACTTATAGTTTTATTCAGTTGCTCTAGCTTAAAATTTTAAGCCATAAGTCATTTTCTTTACAGATCTGATTCAGTCATAGTGCAAACTAACTCTTCAAGCTCTGAATGTTGAAGCTGTTCAATCTACATTTTTCAGATGCTTACATTGATTTCTCTAATCCAGGTTGAAGCCTCTTTCTCCATAACTAGGATATAAATTTTAGGCAGGGAAGGATCATGTCTGACACATTCTCCCCTGAATCTCCAGTGACTTGTATAGAATAAATGGATATAGTCACTCGAAATTGCATGTAATTATTCTAATCTTAGATCAGTCCAAACCTAATTAATCAAATCCAGGCCTGCCTTCTTTGGAACAAACTGGCAACTCGTCACACATTCTTAGCTTTCTCAACCTGCCTTGTGATTTCTATTCTCCACCCCGCACTTTTTCCTGTCATGGACTCATCACATACTGCCTTGTGTTATAGTGATCTGTATACATTTAACATCTCTTCAGGACCATTAACATCCCAAAGACAGGAGTTGTCTTTCAATGGCCTTTTGTTTCCACTCTAGTTTTTAATGCCTAACAAATATGTATGTCTTTATTAATTTATCATTATTTTTAAAGAATTATTTATTTAAAGACTTTATTTATTTTTAGAGAGGGAAAGGGAGGGAGAAAGAGAGGGAGAGAAACATCAATGTCTGGTTGCCTCTCATGCACACCCAACTGAGGATCTGGCCCACAAACCAGGCATGTGCCGGGCATCAAACCAGCAACCTTTTGGTTTGCAGGCTGGCACTCAATTCACTGAGCCATACCAGCTAGGGGTAATTTATTAATTCATTCACCAAATGAGTGCCTGCCATGTACCAGAGACTGCCTAAGCACTGGGATTCAGTTATGAATAAACAAACATCCCATTGTAGTGGGGGAGACAGACAATAATCAGGGTGAATACGTACGATGCGTAGTATGTTTGAGATTTCTGAGCGCTGAGGGGAGTAGTAATAATGCAAGGAAAGAATAGAGGACATGTTGGCTTGGCTGGTGGTGGGAGTTGCCACACAGTTTTCTGTAGGGTACCCAGAGAAGGCTTCATTAAGAAGGTAACATTAGAATAATATCCTAGAGGAATTGAGAGGTTCATGGACCTAACTGGAAGAATCCCAGTTAGAGGGACTCCCAAGGGTAATGGCTTGAGGTGGACACATGCTTAGAGCTTGTGAGGAACAGAAAGACTAAAGTGGAATTGGTGGCTGGGAGTATATAGGAGAGGATGCCAGAGAGGCCAGGTCATAGGCCAGGTTATAGGCTCAGTTATAGGCTAGTACAAGGACTCTGGGCTTTATCCTTCCATGGAAAGACGTGGGAGGGGCTCGTGCAGAGGAGTAACATGTTCTGACTCTTTAATGGACTCATTCTGGCTGTTGTGTGGAGAATAAGCTACAGAAGCTGGAACTGAGTAGAGAGTTGGGAGATGGTTGTGACTGGGACCAAGATGCACAAGCGAAGAGGGTGAGAAGAGCTTGGATTCTGGATAAATTTTAAAGGTATAACAGATAGGAGTCACACATTGAATGTAAAGTATGAGACAAATAAAAGAGTTTGGTTTGAGAAAGTGAAAGACAGATTTTGGTTTATGAAAATGGGTGCATTTATGGAAACAGCAGGATTTAGGATAAGAAAAGAGGCAGAAGCTTAGTTTTTGATATATTAGGTTTAAAATATCTATAAAAATCTAGATGGACATTCCATTTAAGCAGATGGATATATGAATATAGGCTTCAAGGGAAAAATGTGGGCCAGAAATATAAATTTGAGAGTGATAAGCTTGTAGAAAACATTAAAATCCATGAAACTCAATGAGATTCACAAAGGAAATAGTATAACTAGAAAAGATAAGACATCATTCCAATATTTAGTGTAAGAAGTAAACAAAGAAGATTGAAAGGGAGAGGATGGAGAGGTAGGAATAAGACCAGGCAAGTGTAGTTTCTTCAAAGCTCAGTGAAGAGAAGGTTGTTTAAAGGAGGAGGGGAGCTACTCTGTCAAATGCAGCTGATGGTCCAAGCGAGAGGACAACTGAGCGCTGGCCACAAGATTTTCCCACGTAGGGATACTGGCGATCTCAACAAGAGACACTTTGAGTGGTCAGGGTGGAAGCCTGATTTGAGTGGGCCCAAGAGGTAATGAGAGGGTAGAAATTAGAGACAGTGAGTGTAGGCATTCTACATAGAACTTTAGCGTAAAAAAAAGGAGAGAAATGAGGAAGATGGAGACAAGATTTTTTTGAAAACAAGTGAAATAAGAGCAGATTGTGTGGTCATGGAAATTACTGATGGAGAAAAGTGGAAGCTCTTGCTAAGACCTGTATCCCTGAGGGGATAGGAGAAGGCAGTGTCCAGAGTACTTACGGAGATGCTCTGCTGGCCCTCACGAGAGCATGGGACGTTCTTTTCCCCACTAACAGGAGAGAAGGCAGCCGCATGGGCATTCATGCAGCTATGTGGGTGGATGTGGGTGTGGGAGCTTGTGGAAGGCTCTGTGTGATTACTTCTATTTTCTCAGTGAAGTGAAAAATCAAAATCATCAGCTGAGAGACAAAATGAGGGAAGAGGGGCTGGAAGTGTGAGGAAAAGGAGAGGGAATACAAATCCTATGTAGGTGAGTGGAAAAGTAAGTGGGCTAGGGGAAAGCAGTGTGATTGCCAAGCAATATGAAGGTCCCATTTGGAATTAGTGGTCATGCATTTAAATCATGACCAGTTAGCATGAATGCATTTTTCTTGGGTCTAAGTATTTGTGTGGAGGCAGGTGTGAAATAGGTAGCGAGTTGGGTTGAACAAAGTTTGGGTCTTTGCCAAGCAACTATGTTAAACAATAGAAGGTAAGGAAAATGAGGGAGGAAACAAAGGAAGGGTTGTAATAACTGACCACTGCATTTCACCTGGGGAAAGAGGAAAGTGAGACTATGCCACGGTGAGGCTACTGAAAAGTGTGAGGGACATACAGATTAAGTATCTTGGTGGGGGTCAAAGGACAGATGGAGCTGGGGTTTTAGGAAGAGTGGGGTACAAAGATAGGTGGTGGGGTGGCAAAAGATGGGATTGTTGAAATTAAGTCTTGGTGTGAAAAGTTGCCGATAAGACATCTAGGTTATGACTATAGGAGGGAGCAACTAAGATAGCGTGGTGGACATGATCATTGTAGGATAGGAGGTCATAAAATTCAGGGATCAGGGAATTGAAAAGATTCTTTTTTTTTTTTTTTGGTAGAAATTTGGAGAGAAAACAGTGAGCCAGGAGCTAAAATCTTCAAGGAGTGAGGAGTATCCCAGGGATATTTAGGTGATGGAACAAGGTTGGATAGAGGATGATACGATCTGATGACATGAGAATCAAAGTTAGGTGATTTCAGGGAGGAGGGAGAGAAAATGGCTGAAAGTAGCATTGAAGAGCAAGAAAGGCACCCACACACCCATCTTCAGCTGCAGTATGCAGGGTTGGTGTGGAGGGGTGTGCAGCATTTGAGAGGGCTTCATGAGAAGCTGTATTCTCAGGAGCTGACCAGGCCTCAGTTAGGATATGGAGGTGAATGGAATCCTTACCACAAAAGGCTGTGGAAAGATTTTGTTGATTATGAGTTTGAGCTGATTCCCATTTTGGTTTATATGGGACGAGAGAGGTAGGGGACATGGTCAGAGTAGGTGATGAGGACTGAAGCACAGCAATCATGGAGACACGAGTATGTCTTTTTGGATTATTCCTAAAATTCTCCTTGTGCAGCAAATCATTTGGTTCTATTTTGTTCAAAGTCTTCTGCTTCTTATTTAATACACAAAGCCAGAACCTCAGTCTTCACATGAATAATGCCATCAGAGACAAAGATTTGGGATCCAGAAGCTCTCCAATGAGTGGGAGAAGAGAGGAATTTATAGAGATTGCACACATGTGCCAAATACAAACCTCGTTTACCGTAATTTTCTGTATGAAAATTATGCACACAATAATGACAAGACTTTGATAATTATGAAAAATGTTTCCCATTCAAGAAAATGAATCATGGATTACAAATCAAGCTAAAGAAAAATGGGTTCCGGACAAACTTGCTTTGAAGTGACAGAAATGTCAGGTAAGACTGGCCTGAATCCAATCTTCCACTACTGTTGAGAAATGTGACTACTGAAACATTTCCCCAGCGGCATTGGCTAATGGTGGAAATAAATTACAGACTGTCCTAAGGACTACTAAAGAGCACAGTCTGGAGAGGTTAAGCCAGTGTTGCTAGTGGCTGGTCTTGCACTGTTCCCCTAATTTCTCCCTGTGTGGTCAGGGGCCTGGAGCAATGGCAGCGGTTGGGTTTCTCCATTTCCCTGTGTGTGCCCTCTCTTTTCAGCTTCTCATATATGGTCTCTTTGTACAGGTCTCTCCCTAAGGTCCTTTGGTAGGCACTGGCTTCCAGAACAACTTGGTTGGACTTAAGCTACCTGCGCCAGGTTCTTCACCCGCATCAGCAGCATCCTCTACTGAGGATTTTAGATATGTCTTCACAGAGGCAAGTTGGAGGAGTCACCAGAGATCACATTCTAACTGCTTTTAGCAAACTTTCCTGTGCTCTGACCTGCAGTTCCCTCTCTGAGATTTGAGGTTACCTCTCCTGACACTGTTCAGGGGTGACCCTCGTTTCCTTGGCCACTGTGTGAACTTCCTCACAGCTGATGTTGGGATGTGTGTGTGTGTTCTATCTGGTCCAAGGCTTGGGGGTGAAGTGCCAGAAGCTTTCCTTATGGCTTCTTGCTGTTCTTCCCCTCAGGGAAAACAAATGGAGCAAATATATAACCAGAATCCAAACCAGGATCCTCCTGTACTTTACTTTGAAGTGGCAGTTTCTTAGTCTGTTCTAGCTGCTATAGCCAATACCACAAACAGGGTGTCTTATAAACAACAAAAATTTCCTTCCCATGCTTCTGGAGGCTGGAAGTTCAAGATCAAGGCATAAGCATGGGGAGAGTCAGAGAGAACCGTCTTCTTGGTTCATTGATGGTGACTTCTTGCTATCTCTTCACATGGTGGTAGGGGTTAGAGATCTCCCTGGGCCTCTTTTATAAGAATGCTGATCTCATTAATAAAAGAGCTTTACCCTCTTGACTTACAAACTTCAAAAGACGCACTTCCTACACCATTATCTGTGAGGTATAGGATTTTAATATATGACTTTATTGGGGATACAAACATTCAGACCATAGCAGACAGCATTTGACCTGAAGTTTGCTGAAAGGACATTCTACAGGGTCCAGCACAAATAATGCATCTTTTTTTTTTATTACAAGGTCTTTTATTACAAAATTATAAGTATGTAATTCTGAAACATAACAATATCACATTTAAGCACACCATATAACATCTTGACATGTTCAAGTTAAAACTATACATTATTACACCCATATTGTCACCCTACCAACCACACTCAAGCGGGCCTTACTTCTGCCAGACCCTGTGTTTGTCCTTAAAGTAGATCTCAGGATGTGGTCTGAGACACATCTTCCTCCACATTCCTCACCACACAAGATCAAGACTTCTTAGGGTTATGAAAAAAAAATGAACTAGGACTATCATTATGATGTTGGCAATTCACTCATTTTATGACTTCTGGGAGGTGACTATTGTTAAAGGCAGGAAATGTATCTTGGCAATTCCGGCTGTTAATGAAAGAAATACTGAAGGTCATGGTGCAGGTCATGGTCTAAAGATAGACCATCCTGAGTTGGAGAGCAAGATTCTTCTCATTCTACTTAAATGTAAGACTCAAAACCATAAAACTCTTAGAAGAAAAAACAGGCAGTAAAATCTCTGACATTTCTCTTAGCAATATTTTTTTCCTGATATATCTCCTTGGGTAAGGGAAACAAAAGGACAAGATAAACAAGTGGAATGATATCACACTAAAACTTTTTGCACAGCAAAGAAAACCATTAACAAAATGAAAAGACAACCTGTTAGATGGCAGAATTTATTTGCCAATGACATATCTGATAAGGGGTTAATATCCAAAGTTTATAAAGAATGCATAAAACTCAATACCCCTGCCCCCAAAAAATATAGTTAAAAAATGGGCAGAGGACCTGAATAGACACTTTTCTAAAGAGGACATACAGATGGTCAATAGACATATGAAAAGATGCTCAAAGTCACTAATCATCAGAGAAATTCCAATTAAAACCACAGTGATATATTATCTCATACCTGTCAGAATGGCTATCATCAATAATTAACAAACATCAAGTTCTGGTGAGGAAGTAGAGAAAAGCAACATTCTCACTGTTGGTGGGAATGTAGATTGATTCAGCCACTGCAGAAAACAGTATGAAGGGTCCTCACAAAAAAAGTGAAACTGCCTTATGACCCAGTAATTCTACTTCTGGGTATATATCTTAAGAAACCCAAAACACTAATTTGAAAGGATATATGAACCCCTATGTTCACTGCAGCATTAATACAATAGTCAAGATATGGAAGCAACCCAAGTGTCCATCAATAGCTAACTGGTCAAAGAAGATTGGTACATATATACAATGGAATACTACTTGGCCATAAAAGGGAACAAAACCTTAACCATTTGCGAAAGCATGGGTGGAACTAAAGGATAGTATGCTAAAAGAAATAAATCAGACAAAGAAAGATAAATAACATGTGATTTTACTTACATGCGGAATAAAAAACCAAAATAAATGAACAAATAAAACAGAAACAAACTCCTAGATACAGAGAACAGTTTGATGGTTGCCAGATGAAAAAGGGGGTGAGGAGTTGGGAAAAAAGGTGAAGGGATTAAGAAGTGCAGACTGGTGTTTACAAAACAGTCACAAGGATGTAAAGCGCAGCATAGAGAATATTGCCGAGAAAATTGCGGTAACTGCATATGGTGCCAGGTGGGTACTTGAAATATCAGGGGGACCACTTTGTAAAGTATATGATTGCCTAACCACTATGCCATATAGCTGAAAGTAATACAAAATAATATTGAATGTAAACTGTAATTGAAAAAGAATTTTAAAAAGATCAGTAGCAGAAGCGGTCAGTGCTCTGCCTTATCAGTTTGGTTGCCTTTACAGCATTCATACGCACCAGCTACTGATGTGCTTTTCACTCCCAGCAGCCAGCTGGGTGTCCTGGCTGGGCCTCCTCCAAGCTGCTTTGCTTTGTGCACATGGAAAACTAAGTGTGCTTTGGGACATACTCTCCTCACCCTGAGTAAAAAAATAAATAAATAAAAATAAAAGTCACTTCTCAATGAATAAAATCACAAGCCAAACTTCTCTTAAGGAATATAAAAGAAATTAGAATGGATTTCACAGAATCAGCAAAATTGATTTTGCTTTCTTTCAGCTCTATTTTTAAATAAAAGACATTTGCAAAAAGCAGTTACAAATACATAGAAATTTTTGCATCAGTGTCTTTTCTAAATATTGTTGAAAACACTTGACTAAATGTTGTCCACAGATTCAACCATGAGGATTTATTCCTATGCCCCTTTTATTAATTTGCATGTCTGGGTGGGTAGTGTAACTCCTGTGCAGTATATAACCTAGAGTATATTCTAATGAATAAGGTACAAACCACAAACGGGTGATTCCATCACGCTTAGCTTTCCTCAGGCTAATTCAAAGTCTTCATTATTTGTTGAAGTTCCTGTCAGTTTTCTTCTTTCAGCAATTATTTCAGCCCATTTCCAAATGAAGTTCAGGGGTTGTATTGGCTGGCTTCTAAAGTTCCTGATATCTTTGGAGAACTAATAAAAATAACCTTTACTGGGCACTCAGTGTAGACTAGGAAGGGAGCCAACCACTTTCGTACAGCTCATTGTAAAACTTAATCCTGACAACTATTTGGGGAAATTACTGTTAACGTCATCCTTGTTTTCACAGGGGAGAAAACTGAAGCTGGAGATTGGTACTCAGTCCACTCCAGGCCACGTGGTTAACAAGGGGCCAGGGCTGTGATTGAAATCCATGCATACTGCATTCCAGCCCCTTACTGATATCCTCTCCTGCTGTTATGTGGTTTGTCATTTTTACTTTTAACATAGCTTGAGATAAGTGTACTTGAAAAGCAAGACAGCTATAAACTAGGGAAAATATTACTTTATATTAAGTCTTACAGAAAAAAAGAAATCTCACTTCTAACTTTCAAAATAGCAGCTATTAGATTTGAACCTTTACTGAGGAAAAACCACTCCAGCCAGCCTTGGGTAATGAGGTGCCAGGAGGTCATAAAGGTCAAGGAGGAATGAAATCCAGTGCTTGTCTTCTTTGTATATAACCTTGTGTGAGAGGAAGACATATAAACTACATAGGCAGCTCTTTCTTGTGTGTGTGTATGGTGTGGTGTGTGTGCATGTGAGTGGCGTGTTAATGGTATGTGTGTGTGCATGGAAGGGAGTAGTGTATGTGGTGTGGGGTTTGTGTGTGGTGTTAATGTCATGGGGTTGTGTTGGAGTGGTATGTGTGTGCACTGTGCACATGTGTATGTTACTCTGTGTGCATGTTTTGTGCCTGCATGTGGTGTATGTAATGTGTTATGCTTACATTTGTTTGGGAAGTGTGTGGTGTGTGTGTGCCAGGGCACACTTGTGTGAAATTTTGCACTTTGGAGAATTGTGCTGATGGTGGCAGAGAGCAATTATCTCAATGAATGGTCTTGGACTTTATTTTCTTCTCAGCCTTCAGACTAGGCTTAAATTTTAATATGACATGTGACCTCAGTAACAGAGAAAAGCAGAAATATCTTCAAGGAAGTGATTTGCATAAAATGATTTAAGGAAACACATGTGACTAAAACTCACCAGCTTTTCAACTTTTTAGAGAAAGGAATGGTAGAGTCACATATTTCAAAAGAAAAGCTTAGTTTACAAAGAATGTTCTGGGGCCAGAAAGAGTCTTTAGCTTTTGTGAATATTCAGAGATGAATCGATGGTACTTCTCTTGCTGACAAAGCACCAATGAAGTGACCTCTGCTGTCCCATCCAGTTCACTTGGCTGTGTTGTCACTGATAGTGCTCCCTGGATTTTGAGGGCGGTAATCTGAATTACATACAAAGCTGTCATGACAGAGGCTAGAAAATGAATTCCACAGCCTTCTCTCACAGACCTAATAATCCATCATGAAGTTTCTTCCTCACTAGTTAGGGCTGTCTGACAATTTCTGAACACTTGGCTCCTTGGTCTTGACTCAGCTTGAGCCTCACCTTCCAGATTTGCTGCTCTTTGCTGTGTATCCTGGCACGTGGACAATGGCCATTTCCTACACACCGTTTTTATCTATACTTTTGTCTAAGCTTCTTCTATTTTCTCACATGTGATGTTTGGGCTTCAACCCAAGAACTTAACAGAGCATCACAAATTTGGGGGTTAGCATCCGTTTAGGTCAACCCTGACTTTGTCAGTATTTGGAGACCTGGCCCAGCATGTATTTGTTTGGCTATGTCTTACCTGTCCATCTGTATTCATGAGTCTCTAAGGCAGTTGTGAAGCTTCATATTGTTTCAGTTTCCCAAAGTGTCTAGCCAGCTTGGGTCCGGTCTTACAGGTGTTTGTGTTCCTCATAGTGACTGACAGAGTGATTGGCACATTCACACATCTGCTGACACCTCTGTGCACACGTTCAGTGGCTGCCCAATAGCTGTGAGTTCCCTTCTAGTTTCCTGCTGTTCCTTAGACCTTCAGGGTTTGCTGCTGCAATATTCTCCCTCTGCCCTGAATTTAATTGTTCTGAATTTCTCCTCTGAAGGACCGGACTCCTCCCTGCTAGGGTGACAAGACATTCATTCAATACAAATATGTATTGAGTACCATTGAGTACCAGGCTCTTAGCTAGACGTCATGAGGGACATGCACGTGGCAAAGACACTTTGTTCCCCACTCAGCAACTTACAGTTTAGTGGGTCAGTCAGTTGTTTCCATGGGACGTGGCAGGAGACTGGGGAATGTGATGAAACTAGTGATGGAATCAACGACACAACAGATTTTGAAATAAATTGCTACCTTTTGTGTAAAAATGAGAAAAAATAAAGATATATATATATATATATATGCCTACATATGTATAAAGGGACTCTGAAAATGTTCACAAGGGAAGAACAACGGTGGTTGTCTGCAGTGGGAAGACAGTGGACCAGGCATGATCACATGGGGACAGGATGGAGGGGAGAGTTTACTGTATTTATTATTAACTATTTTTGTCACACGAATGTTATATTGACTCAAAAGTTAAATTAGAAAGCAAAATAAAATACCTTTCTTGTAAACACACCAAAGATAATTTAGGATATGAAAAAAAAGGAAAAAAACATTTCTTAAACTCACTATTGTAACACAACCAATGTTAACTCCTCAGTGCATTTCTGCTCTCTTTTCACTAGGACTGAGATTTTTACCTAAGTCGTAAATGGAGTCCAGTGGGTAAACCAGAGAGACTTTTCCCTATGCTAACACTTGGACCCATGGATATTTTTGCTGCTATGGAAACTCCAGACTGAAAAACACCTTTGGGGCAGGCCACCCAATACCTACTCCATTTTCTTTGAAATATTTTCTTAATACAGTAGCACTTTCCCACTAGGATTTTAGGTAGTCTCTTAAATTCATATCAGCAAAGTTAAAGATATAAACTCATTTTTCTTAGATACCTAAATAACCATTTTCTGTATTTTTAAGAGAATGTTTCTTCTAGTGATTTGAATCAGAAGTCAAGGTCCAGAGTCTACCCAAGGCTGTGCATATTTCTGCATTTGTAATTTTGATAAATCCTAACAAATTTCTTTCCATAATAGTCAAATCAACTTCACAAATCAACTTCATGAGCAATGCATAGGAATATCTGCTTCTCTTATAGCCTTTATAAACCTATTATATTTTTCTAACCTGATAAGTAAAAAATGGTATTTCAGTGTATTTTTCATGTACTATTCCCTTATTATAAGTAAAATTATACATTATTTCAAAGGCTTAAAAGTCATTCGTAATTCTTTTCCCATAAACTGTATCCTTTATCCATTTTTCTCTTATTTGTTTTTCTTGATAATTTCTGGGAATTCTATATATATTAGAGAGACTAGTCTTTTGTGATGATAAATTGTTAATAGTTCTCCCAGATTATTAATTTGTTCTTGATTTACTTATGGTGAATTTTACCCAAAGTTTTTTTTTTAATTTTATGAAGTTGAACTTCTCAATTTTTAAAATGGTTTCTTAACTTTGAGTCAAACAATAAAGCCCTTTCCAATATTATAGGGTTATAAAGACTTTTTGTTTCTTGAGACCTTTGTGGTTTAATATTTTATGTATTAATATGTTAATAAATTATAATTTATAATAGTTCTAAATTATACAATATAAATACTATATTATATATGTGTATACTATACTGACATTTTGTGAAGTATGAAGCCAATTTTTTTTCCAAACGGTAATGTAGTTGTTCTGACTCCATTTATTAAATTCATTATTTCTATTATTTGTTTGTCAGTCTACTTAGTAATTGTTAGTTATTGTAGCTTTGTAATGTTTTATTATCTGGTGAGGCTGGTTGCCTCTCATTGTTACTCTTTTTTTCAGAAAACGTTAAGCATTCTTATTTTTCTTTTTCTTTATGAACTTTCAAATAATTTGTTCTAGGTTTCCTCGATCCCTCAAAACCCATTGCCATTTTATTGCCATTACAATAAATATATGATTCAGCTTAATTAGAACAGATATATATTGAAGCTTTATGTTGAATCTTTCTATTCGAGAGCATGTTCATCTTTCCAGCTCTTCAAGTCATTGTGTCTTTCCAGTGCTTTACATCTTTTGTTATGTGGGCTCACACACATTTTGGTAATCTTATTCCTAAGTATTTTATTAGTCACTATTGTTAGTTTTCCCCCCACTCTCTTTATATCTTTCTATGTAGTTTTGTTTGTATTGATGAAAGATGATGATTTCTAAATAAATGCATACTCACCATTGTACCAAATTCTTTTATTGTGTGCATTTGTTTTTCAACTTATTCTCTTGGGTTTTTCATATTTACAATGATATTATTTGCAAATAATAGTAGCTTTACCCCCTGCTTTTCAATTATGCTAGTAATTTTTTCCTTAGAAATAAACTTGCTAGTACAATAGTCTCACTTTTGGTGGTCTCAGTTACCCACAATCAACCAAGTTCTGAACATATTAAATGGAAAATTCCAGAAATAAATAATTCATAAATTTTAAACTTTGCACCATCCTGAGCAGTGTGATGAAAGTCTGTGCTTTCTTGCTTTATCCTATCCAGGTAGTGAATCATCGCTTGGTCCAAGAGATCTGTGTTGTGTATGCTCTTTGCCTATTAGTCACTTAGTAGTCATCTTCTTATCAGATGTAGTGTCTCAGTATCAGAGTGCTTGTGTTCAAGCAACCTTCCTTTTACTTAATAATGTCCCCAAAGTGCAAAAGTAATGATGCTGGCAATTTGAATATGCCAAAGAAAAGCAGTAAAGTGTTTTCTTTTTTAAAGAGATCTTTTTTTTTTTAACAAGGCTACTAAAGTATTTGGTTTTCTTTTCTTTTTTTAAAAGATTTTATTTATTTATTTTTTAGAGAGGGAAGGGAGGGAGAGAGAGAGAGAGAGAGAGAGAGAGAGAGAGAGAGAGAGAGAGAGAGAAACATCAATGTGCGGTTGCTGGGGAACATGGCCTGCAACCTAGGCATGTGCCCTGACTGGGAATCAAACCTGCGATGCCTGGTTCGCAGCCCGCGCTCAATCCACTGAGCTACGCCAGCCAGGGCGCAGTAAAGTGTTTTCTTAAAGTGAAAACAAGAAAGTTCTTGACTTAATAATAAAAGAAAAAGTCATATACTGAGGTTGTCAAGATATGTTAAGAATAAATTTTCTATCCATGAAATTGTGAAGGAAAAAGAAATTCATGCTAGTGCTGTGGTTGCACCTCAAACTGCAAAAGTTCTCTCTATAGTGCGCAGTAAGTGCTTAAGGCCAAGTGTACCTCACTTTTTGTGCTTCACTTTATTTTACTTTGCAGATACTGAGTTTTTATCCACATTGAGGCAAGGCCCTCCACCAGTGAAAGGAACACAACTCACTGAAGGCACAGATGCTAGTTAGTATTTTTTAGCAATAAAGTGTTTTTAATTAAGTTATGCCTATTGTTTTTTAAGACATAATGCTATTGTATACTTAATATACTATGGTGTAGTGTAAACATAACTTTTCTATGCACTGGGAAACCAAAAAAATTGTGTGAATTGCTTTATTGCAATACTTGCTTTATTGTGGTGGTCTGAGACTGAACCACAGTATCTCCAAGGGGTGGGTCTGCATAGGGTTCAGTACTCTCCTTGGTTTCAGGCATCCACTGGGGGTCTTGGAACACATGGCCCATGGATAAGGGGGGATTAATGTATGTTGGTAAAACTACCTTATAAAATTGTTTGGATTATTTAGTAAAGGTGAACTTATAAAGATCCTATAACTCAGCAATTCCACTTCTAAGTACGTGCCCTACAGAACAGTACACATTTAATAAGAGCATACAAACATGTTTGTACTGAAGCATTTTTCATTACAGTCTTAAAATGGATATAACCCAAATATCCAACAACAATAAAATGAATACACAAGTTGTGGTATATTCATGCAATTCATTATTACAAAGAAAATGAACATACAACAGCAACATGTGACAACATGTATGAATCTTACGACCTTAATGTTAAACAAAAGAATACACACAATAGCATTCCATTTATATAAATTTCAAAAACAGGCAAAACTGAACTGTGTTGCATGGAGATGTATGCATAGTGGTAAAGATATTAAAAACATAGAAATAATAATAAAAATCAGGATACTGGTTACCTCTAGGGAAACAGAAGCTATTGTGGACTGGAGTAACTGTTAAAACAGCTGCTCTGGCACATAGATCAATGGAACAGATTAGAGAGCCCAGAAATAAACCCAAGACTCTATGGTCAATTAATATTTGACAAAGGGGGCAGAAGCATAAAATGGAGTAAAAATAGCCTCTTCAACAAATGGTGTTGGGAGAACTGGACAGCTACATGCAAAAAAATGAAACTTGATCACCAACTTACACCGTACACAATAATAAATTTGAGGTGGATAAAAGACTTAAATATAAGTTGTGACACCATAAAAGTCCTAGAAAGAAACATCAGCAGGAAAATCTCAGACATTCCACGCGGCAACATCTTCACTGATACATTCCCTAAAGCAAGGGACATAAAGGAAAGAATAAACAAATGGGATCTCATCAAATTAGAAAGTTTCTGCATGGTCAAAGAAAATAGCATTAAAATGAAAAAGAGAACCAACTATATGAGAAAACATATTTGCCAATGATACCTCGGACAACTGTTTGATTTCCAGAATATATAAAGAACTCACATGACTCCACTCCAGGAAGACACAAAACCCACTTAAAAAATGGGCAAAAGACTTGAACAGACACTTCTCCAAGGAGAACATACAGAGGACCCAGACACAGGAAAAAGATGCTCAGCATCACTAGCCATCAGAAAGATGCAAATTAAAACCATAATGAGATACCACTTCACGCCAGTCAGAATGGCCATCATAACCAAATCAACAAACAAGTGTTGGAGAATATGTGGAGAAAAAGGAATCCTAGTGCATTGTTGGTGGGAATGCAGACTGGTACAGCAAGTGTGGAAAACAGTATGGAATTTCCTCAGAAAACTAAAAATTGATCTGCCTTTTGACCCAGCAATTTCACTGCTGGGATCATAACCCAAGAACTCAGAAACACCAATACAAAAGAACCTATGCACCCCAATGTTCATAGCAGCACAATTTATAATAGCCAATTGCTGGAAGTAACCTAAGTGCCCATCAGTAAATGAGTGGATCAAAAAACTATGGTACATTTATATAATGGAATACTACACAGCAGAGAGAAAGAAGGAGCTCTTATCCTTTGTGACAGCATGGATGGAACTGGGGAGTATTATGCTAAGTGATATAAGCCAGGTGGTGAGGGACAAATACCATATGATCTCACCTTTAACTGGAACATAATCAACAAAAGAAAAAAAGCAAGCAAAATATAACCAGAGAGCTAGAAATTAAGAACAATTTGACAGTAACCAGAGGGGAGGTGGGAAGAGATAATGAGGGGAAGGGTTTTCAGGAACTACTATGAGGGACACATGGACAAAACTGGGGCTGGGAGGATGGAAGCAACGGGGAGAGGTGAGTTTGGCTGGGGTGGGGATGGGGG
>PVIA01011659.1:0-43009 GCA_004024845.1 Tonatia bakeri | reverse complement strand
ATCCATCCATCCATCCATCCATTGATCCATGCATGATCCACTGGCCCATCTATTAGCCTATTTTCTATCCATCTACCTATACACGCATCGGTCTGTCCTCTGTGTACCATCTTCATGATCACAGCCCCTTCACTTTGTTCGGGTCACCCACAGGTGTGTGTCAAACCGCTGCAAGCTGAATGATACGAACAACAACATCATTTATTATAGTTACCTCTCAGGGTTTGAGGGGTTAGCCAGTCGGTTCTCATGTGGGTTCTTTTACATGGTTCCAGTCATACAGTGGCTGGTGCCACTGCCACATCCGAGACCTTAGCTGGAGCTGCCTGCTAGGACACCTGTAAGTGACCTTTCCGTGAGATCTGGACATCTCCCGGCAGGGCAGCTGGATTCTAAGAGGAAGGATCCCATGTTTGATGCTCCCTGTGGGCCTGCCCTACATTCACCACCTTCCCATAAGGAGTCGCATTCCACAACCCCTGTCTTGCCTGGTGGGCAGGCAGACAGCCAGGGTCCTGACGGGAAGTCACTGGCACATCCTAAAGCAGCAATGGAAAAGAGTGGAATGAGGGAAGCATTGACAAAGGTGAAGCAAGGCTGAGGGGACCCCAGGAGTGGGGAGATGCACCAGACCTAGCAAGAGAGAGGCCATTACACCCCAAGGGCTAAGGAGGCACAGGGAAAACTTGGAGACAGAGGTGACCACAGGAAAAGGTCACTGACAGCCACTGCCAAACCACTCCTCTGTGGGGAGCAAGCCAGGGACCGAAAGCCCTAACTGCTCTGGTCCAGCCTCTGAGCCCTTGTTAGCACAACACCCTAGCAAACCATGGGCTGCAGGAGCTGATCCTCAGGTGCGGTCCTCAGAGGCCGGCCTCCCTGCACAGAGCACAGAGCGGCTGCAGAGGGTAGAGAGTGCGAACAAGAGCTTCCAGCACAGGAGTGTTAAGAAACTGAGACTAAAAGAGGTTAAGCAACTCGCCCAAGGTCACGAGCTTGGAGGTGGCATGTGGTGGGGCCAGGTTGACTTGACTCCAGAATGCTTTCCATGGCCCCCTGTGTGGCCTGAGTCACAGCGAGGAAGGTTCTGGTGTGTGCACGTGGCTGTAAATGATCATCCACAAAGCTGCCAGCAGCCTCGCAGTGTTCTTTTAATGGGATTTTAATTCGCTCCCCCTCCCACCCATCACCCTACTGAGCTGGAAAGCACTCCTGTTTGTCTATTTCTTGTTAGACTGTTGCTTAAAACAGGAAACAAGAGGCAGCCCTTCTGATCTACTTACCTCTGGAGGAGGGGGCAGTCAGCTCTCTCGCCCAACCCCCTTCCTCAGGCACCCCATCCTAGCTACCAGTGCTACCATCCTACCTGCACTTTTGGAACAGGGAAATGAGCTGGCCACAGCCTGGAGACCCTGCCCCACAGGCTCAAGAGGTGGTGGTCTGCCCTTAGCAGGGGCTTTGGAGTCAGACAGAACCTGATTCCTAGCTTCCTGCCTAATCATTTTGGATCTGGAGGCATGGCCATTGTCCATCCAGTTGTCAGCCCCAAAGCCAGAAGTCACTCCCGAGTCCTCTTTCCCTCCTCCCCACATCCAATCTCAGCAAGTCCTGGACTCCGCCCGTCCTTTCCAGAGAACAGATCCCACCCAATGACACGCCAGGCTGGCTTTCACTTCCTTCGGTAGTCTATTTTCAGCAGAATCCCTTTATATGACGATGGAGGCCCTCCTGCGAATTTGTGCTTGAACTGCATTTTTGTAAATTGAATCCCAGTGCTCCATTGGTCTCTGGAGCTCCCCGAGGTCCCCCCACTGTGAATCCCAACATGTTAACCCTAGCTCGAAAAGGGTCAAGAGTTTTCCAAAAGGCATTTGGTACTGACCCACTCATGCTTCTGATGCACGGTCCGTGGGGTTTCTTTACCCACTGTTCTGTGGGTTGAGCTCCTGGGAGCACTTTCCGGGGTGTCTGTGGGTGGCTTCCCTTCGTGGTGATGATGATAACTCTCCCCAGCTTCACCCTCCCCCAGCTCTACTCCTGCTCTTCTGCCCTCTGCTCTGCACCTCACAGTCCTGACCTCTGCAGGCTGACCAACTGGGCCCTCTCGTCCCCTGCCTTCTAGTTGGGTTTGGCCAGTCGAAGACACTGACAAAGACTGTGGGCAGGAAGACAGAATTGAGGTATTTCCCCCTCACCCTCCCTGCCTGCTATTATTCTGCAGCTGGGCCCCTTCTCCATGGCTGCAGACCCTGTGGGCTCCAGTAACAGCATTCCTTTCCTGCCATTTGTATCTCCAGGTGGGAAATTCCCACTCTCCTTCCCAGTCTCGCTGGTCCCTGGGTCCTACACCAGCCCATGCTGTCTCCCTTAACCCTGCTCACAAGTCTCTGAATGACCACTTGATTACACGGCCTTTGCTAGAACCTTTGGCTGGTGCCATCTGTTTGCCGCTGGGACCCTGCCCAGTACAGTGATAGCCATGATAATGATATCGCCATGCTCTAAAACTCAAAGCCTTGGCCCCCACTCAGGACCCTGGGGACTCATTTCTAGCCGGTGGGTAGGTGGGAAGGAAGACCAATGGCTCTCTGGGGAAGCAGAGACCCCTAGAGCAGGCTGCTTGGCCTCAGCACTGTGGCCCTTTGGAGACAGGTCGTTCTTTGTTGGTGGGGGTTGGGAGGGTTTGGGAGGGCGAGGCAGGATGTCCTGTGTTTGCAGGATGTTTAGCAGCATCTGTGGCTTCCACCCACAGTTGATGCCAGAGTGCCTTCTTCCCCATCACAATAATCAAAAGTATCTCCATGCTTTGCCAAATGCCCCCGAGGGGGGCAAAGTTACCCCAGTTGAGAACCAGTGCCCTCTGGGAGGATGGGGGATGAAGTGAGGGCTCATTGGGCTGGTTTCCTTCTTAGGAGGGGGGACAGGAAAGAGCAGGTCTCTCTAGGAACACAAGAACGGGGTCCTCACAAGGTTCCATGGTGGCCCCACCACATGTCCCTCTAGCACCCCACTGCTGGCTGGAGCCCAGGCCTTGGGAACCCCACACCTCACCGTCAGCTTGCTTGGCCCTGGTGCCTGAGCAGGGGGGCCCAGTGACGGGCACCTCTGCCACTCCCTCCTGCCCTCCGGGCCCTCCCCACACGCCCCTCCTCCCTCTTACCCGTCTTGAATGATTCTGGGAGGCTGCTGGCAGCAGGGGGGTACAGCTGCCGCTAAGTTATCCAAACGATTTATCTTAAGATTCATGCAGAATTCATTGTGTGGGGACCGGCAGGTTGCGCTTTAATATTCATGGAGATTTGGAAGAAATGTTAATCACGGGTTTGGGTAATTTGCACTTCTGCTTAATTCTCCTCCTCCCGGCTCTGAGGGGCCAGCCCATGGCCCTCCGCTCCTCCCCTCCTGTGTCCTGGGGTTTCCTCCAGCCCGGCAAGCAGCTGGGGCCGGACTCAGGGCAGGCGGGGCCCACACACTGTCTCCCGGGCTGAACGCCCAAGCAAGCACCTTTGGGAAGGCAGGAGGAGGTTGGGTGGGCAGCAGTGGGGAAGATCTGCGTGAGCTTTTGGGCATTTTGACGGGAAATAGATAACCTGCTATGGCAACCAGATATGTGCAAATTAGCATTGATTATTCTCAAATTAACAGCTTGGGCATTTCAAACCCAAAATAAGGTCTCAGCTCAGCTCTGATCTCTCCCTCCTTCGGTCCCTCCCTCCCTCCCTCCCAGATCCATACTCCTGATGCTTCGCCAGCCCCACAGCGACAGCTGTCGGATCCCAAACAACAGGGGGTGGCAGACTCCTGGGGAGGAAGACTGGGGTCTCCACCAAGATCTCACTTTCCCCGACCTTGTGGAAGAGAGGTCCTTCTGGAAATCGTCCCTGGTTCTGCCACTCCAGTCCTGACTTGAGCCCTGCAGACATTGGGAGGTGGGCTTTAGGACCTCAGCCCAAGCCTTGCGAGCGAGCAGGGTCTCTCCTGCCAGCAGGGAGGGAGACAGCATTAGAGCTTCACAGGTGAACCCCAGGAGAGCACCTAGAAATGCCTTGAGTGCCCTAGGGCAGAGGGTCCAGGGCTCAGCAGAGGGGTCCCCCCTTTTCCCTTTTACAGGGAGGAGACATAAATTTCACTGGCCAGCCCAAGTTCACACAGGTTGTTGGTGGCAGAAGAGAAGTTGGAGTCCAAGTTGCCTGAGGCCGGATCGGATGCTGCAGCACCAGGCTGCAAGCAGGAAACAAACACCACTCCCTAAGGGAGGGACAGCCCTGGGCGGGTAGTTCTGTTGGTTTTAGAGCACCATCCAGCTATGCCAAGGTCGTGTGTTTAATCCCCAATGTTTCTCTCTCTCAAATCAATACATAAAATTTTGAAAAACAATAAAAAACTTTTAATATAAATAAAAATAAGAAATAAAAGGGAAGGATTTACCCAGGGACTGAGTGAAGGGGATGGTGAGGCAGCTCAGGAACTAGCAGCTGCATGAAGCCGCTACCACCGCAGGCAGGAGGAACAAGAGGGGAAGCCGGGTCCCTCGTGGAAGCAGGAGCAACAAAGAGCCACAGCAATGCAGGAGAGGAGAACAAAAATACCTGAGACAGGCTTCGGGGAGGGTTATAAACAACAAACATTGGTTTCTCACAGTTCCGGGGGCTGGAAATGCAAGATCAAGGCCCTGGCAGAGTCGAGGTCTGGCGGAGTTCCCCTTTCTGGTCCACAGATGGCTCTTCCCTCTGTCCTCACCTGGTGGGCAGGTGAGGGAGCTCCCTGGGGTCTTTTATAAGGACACTGAGCCCATCATGGGGGCTCCACCCTCATAACTTAATCCCCTCCTAATACCATCACACTGGGGGTTAGGTTTCAGCATATGAATTTTGGGGAGACACAAACATTGGCTAAAACTAGCCAGGAGCCATGATCACCCCTGTGGTGTCCAGCAGAGCAGGGGACACGTGAAAAGTGGATCAGAGAGCAAATAAGCAAATGACCGGCACAAGGGCTTTCACCCCAGACATTGTGCCGTGCCCCTGCCCCCCAGGCCTCACTGGGGGTTGGCAGGAAAGAGCTAGAGAGAAAGATCCAGGAAGGGCATCATGGGACTGTCCAGGGCACCGGAGGTGACAGAGACAGAAACCTGGGCTTGATGGAAGGAAGGTAGGTGGCAGGAGGGTGGTGCTGTCCCCTGCCCAGCTGGCTCTCTCCCCTGCTGCCCCTTTCCTCCCTTTTCTGCTGGAATCTGCTTGCCTTCCGGCCCGACAGCCGGTGTTACCTGTCGCTGCCTGTCAGCTTTCCCCCTACCACAGCTGCCTCTGTCTGGGCCCAGAATGATAATCAGGGAGCTGCAGGCACACGAGGAAAGAGGCCCAGGAGACAAGGCAGCCCTCTGGAAGGCTGTGCTCTCACCCGTTGTCTGTTAAGACTGAGGGTCCCAAACCCCTGACACCCACGACCTCTGCGACACACACACATTCACACACCAGAGTGTCCTGGAATTAAGGTTCCCGGTAAGATTCTCAGGCCAAGGTGCAGCAGAACACCGTGACAGGCCAGCTGAGGAGACCCCAGTCTCCATGGTGAGTGGGGGGGAGCCTCAGGCACCAAGGGCAAACCTCCTTCAAGACAGAGCCCTTGGAAAGCAAGGTGTGCAGCAGGGACTCCTCCACCCGTGCAGGTAAAGAGGACAAATCATGACACTCCCTTAGGGCCCCGGGGTGCAAACATCACCTGGAGCTGATGCTCTGAGCAGCCCCTCGGCACAGTACCTGGCATAGGTAGACATTCAGAAAATTATTTTTGTCTGCCTAACATGTTATCCATCTTGGGGCTCTTTGGAGGAACTCATCATGTGCTACATGTGTGATTCTGGAGGACTGCAAACATAGGGGCCTAGTGGTCCCTCTTCCTGGTTACAGATGTGATTATGTGACATCACATGTGTGATCATGTGATTGAACTGTCATGCTACTGCATTCACTGGTCAGAGTGATTGGTACGAGATGATCATGTGATTCAAGCCAGCCAATCACAGTCTTGCTTGGGACAAATGTATTGATTCTGTTTGAAAAATGATACTTTGGTACAAGTTCATCGATTGTAACAAATGTACAGTTCTGGTGCAGAATACATAGAGAGGCAGAGGCTGGGGGAGGGGAAGCAGGGGTGAAGGGGAGCTCTGTGTTTTCCATTCCATTTTGCTGTGAACCTAAAACTGCTGTAAAAAATAAAGTATATATTTTAAAAGGTTAGCATCTGTGAACACGAGAGGGACAGCCCAGAAATACATATGTAAATATATAAAAGGAAGACATACAATCATAATTTAATATTAAAATATTTCTCAATGTGAGGTAGGGCAGCTGGGAATTCTTTCAAATTAAAAACTACTCCTGTGAATTATATATAATTGGGGGGAACAGATGAACAGGTATGTAAAGCACAGGAATTACCTAAATCGCTTAGCTCCCGTTGAACTTCTTTTGTATACAGGGTGTGAGATTTTCTGACAGGTCATTGAAACCATCTTTTTAAAAGTCATCTTTATTGAGTTTGGATCTCTAATGCACAGGTTTCTAAAAAGTGTGCTGGCGTTGCCAGCCCAGGAGGGTGAGATCCCGCAAGGCTGCGGCCCCCCCTTGGCGCTGCTGTGGGGGAGCCCGCCAGAAAAGGGGTCCAGGCAAGGTCTGGGCAGGAGAGAAGTGGGGCGAGAGTCCTACCACATGACTCGAACCTTTGGAAGCCGGGTTCCAGCTCTCGGACTTTCCAGATACATGGGTCAAGAATTCTCTAATTCAAGTTGGGTTTCTGTTTTTGCAACAGCGAATAAACAGTCCTAATGAAATGAATGAGCGCACGAGTGAGCATGCAAGCCCAGGACTGGAGACAAGGAAACAAGCTCCGGCTCCTGCTCCTGTGATGTGAGGCTGAAGAGACCCCTCTGGGCAGAGCAGGGCGGAGCAGCGAGGCCTACCCAGAGCTTAGTGTCGGAGAAAGGCAGTAAGCACCTTTGATTTGTGACACTACCCTGTGAAAGGGGGTCCAGGCCTGAGTCCCAGCTCAAAGCCATGTCCTTCAGATTCCAGCACAGGAGAGATTTTTCTAGAAGGTCTTGCAAGCCGTTGTTGAAAGCTCCTCCAGATCATCATCCTAGCACATTGTCTGCATACTGGAAATTGCTGGCTGAGAACGGGGGTCTGAACTAAAGGGAGCTGTAACCTTGGCGCCCCTGCAGCCAGGGCTGGGAGTGATGGCTGAGGGACGTGCGATTAACAAGCGTGTTTCATTGAACTGCGCAGGACCCGTCTCCAACAGCGACACCATGTGGTAGTGGGAAGTAATGGCAGTAATGGACTGGACAACACCGTCCTTAATACAATGTAAATCCCTGGGATTCTTGTACAAATCAGGTGGAGGGAGGCCATGGGAGGGAGATCCTTAGTGTTCTGAGTATCCTAACGAATAACTGTAAACAAAAGAGGTGTACTTGGCTTACATGCCAAGGTGAAAAAACAGATGGTGATTTTTTTCCAAAGAATGTTCGGGCTAGAAGAGCCTGGGGATCTGACTTCAGCCTGTTACTCATTTAGCATGAGACTTTGGGTGGGTCACGTTCATTCTTACTTCTTCATTAACAAGTCCCCCACCCCCAAGCCTCCACTGGCTCCAATATTCTATGATGCTGGGATGTGCATGTTTTAAGGAATACAGTCCTGATGGGGATCACGAACAAGAAGGACCAGGGACTCCCAAGCAGGGAGAGTCCCCTTCCATTGTCCCCACAGACTATGTGGGCAAAGCTTTCTGAGGCCCCACCTGTGATCCGGTGGGCATGGCTCCCATCAAGCACCTTTCCCACCACCCAGTACCCTCATTCCAGGGGCCTGAAGAAACCCAGGAGAGCAGGCCTGGGAGAAAGCATCCTTATGGGGCGAGAAAAGGCTCACACAGTGGGTGTTGTATTTGGGGGTTAGCTCTCACACTGGCTGTTCCGGACAACCTCCCGCAATGCGGGTCAGGTGGGAGAGTCCAACTTCAATTCCGGGGTCAGACTGCATCAGATTTCGGCTCTGCCACTTATTGGCTGGATGAACTTAGGTAACTTATCTGATACATCTGAGTTCTAATTTCTTCACCTATAACATAACAAGATAGCATTGGCTACTATATTAGCTTTCTATTGCTGCTGTAACAAATTGTCACAAATTTAATGGCTTAAATCCACACAAATGTATTATCTTATAGTTTCACAGGTTAGAAGTCCAACACGGGTCTCACTGGGCTAAAACCAAGATGTCAGTGGGGCTGTGTTCCCCCTGCAGGCTCTCAGGGAGAACCTTGTCTTTGCTTTTCCAGTTTCTACAGGGCTCATGGTCCCTTTCCTCCATCCTCAAAGCCAGCAATGTAGCAGTAGCATCTCTCTGACAATTCTGAGGACACATCTCTCCCACTTTTAAGGACCCCTGTGATGACGCTGGGCCCACCCAAGTAACCCTGGATAAAGCCCCCATCTTAAGGTCCTTGATTTAATTGCTTCTGCAGATTCCCTTAGGCCATGGAAGGTGGCATCTTCACAGGTTCCAGGGGGTGGGAATCCTTCTGGGGTGGCCTCATCTTGTGACATCTTAAAAAGGTAGCTCTGCCTGCAAGGGGACAGGCTGGGCTCACCCCCTGCCCTGCAGACCATCGGCATGTGAGCAGTACCCAGGGACGGAGGACACGCTCCTGCCTGCTCTCCCCCTGCGCAACGCCTGCCTCTGGCACAGACTCCAGATGCTGCTGTGCATGTTGTTTGTGCCCAGGCAGTTGCATCCTCTTGCTGTGATACAGATGTTTGCACAGATGTTCCCATGCTGACATACACATGTGCAGATACCTGATCTGCTCGGGTCCAGTAAAGCGCCCACACACGCATGCCCCTGTACAGGCACATCCATAGCTCAGCAGGGCCCTGCTCATGCACGACCCCGCCAGCTCTTCCTGTTCCCGAGCAGACCCTGCTGCTTGCATGCCCTAGGGTGACAGGCTGGGACCCCCACGGCCTGCTCTCTGGACCCACCCCCTCCCGCCCTGTCCTGGGAGCCACCACCTCTCTGCTCCTGCTCCCAGAGCCCTGGCTCCATTGATTGGCCTTGCAGCTACGCAGTGGAGATGTGCCCCAGCTGGAGGAAAACACTTGTAATTTATGGAGTGTCTGATTTTTAATCAGTTTTTTGTTCCTGTGCTCTAATTGTCTTAATTAGATATACATGTTTTGATGAAGGTTTTTCCAAAATAAAAATTGTAATTGAATCTTGCTTGACATTCTTTACACCCACTCGCTCTGATCCAAACTTCCACTGCAGCGGAGCCTAGAAATGATGCCTATGGTTCAGGCGTTTGCATGCTCCTCTGAGCCACCTCGGGCTACAGGGCCGCCATTGGGCAGGGTAGTTGCCTTCAGCCCTGGGCTTCCAAGTGCCCCATCAGGGTGGAACAGCCTTGCCCCTGTGGGCTCCCTGGGCAGGGCTTATGACTGGGGAGGGCCCTGGAGCTTCAGGCACTGAAGCGCCCTCTCTCTGCCTAGGCTTCAGCTCCCCAGAGCGCCTCCACCCTCATAAAGGGAGGCCCCTCAAAGTCCTCCAGGACAAAGGCAGGCTTCTCCCATCCCCATTCTTGTGAAGAATCACAATTCCGGCCTCTTACCGAGTGCCTACTGGGTGCCAGGCACTGTGTTTTATGTACCTTATCCCTAGTCCTCACGACAACCCTCGGGAAGTTGTGCAGAGGAAGAAACCAAGATTTGGAGACGGTGATTTGCTCACTCATGGTCACACGCCACTAAGCGCAAGCGTTGCTGTCCTGCATCGTCAGTCTGAGCCAAAATGCCAAAAGGCAATAGCTGCCTCTTGGGAGGGTCCAGGAAGGCCCTCTCAGTGGGAGGCCCACACCCATGACCTCACGTATGTAGCCCAATGGCTCATGATGCATATTTCCTCCTGCCAAGTCCACAGTGTAGACCACATGCAGTTGGTCTGGAGCCCATCTTCTCGAGGCTCTCAGGACCTGCAAATCCAGGTCCAGGTGTGGTGCCAACATGTCAGCTCTAAGACGGGCCAGGAGGCTGTGGGCAAAGACTGACTCCAGAGATGTGTGTCCCTCCACCACAGGCAAATGACCACACCTAAAGATGCGAACTAGCCCTGGCTGGTGTGGCTCAGAGGATTGAGTGCTGGCTTGCAAACCAAAGCGTTGCTGGTTCAATTCCCAGTCAGGGCGCATGCCTGGGTTGCAGGTCAGGTCTCCAGTAGGTGACATGCAAGAGACAACCACACATTGATGTTTCTCTCCCTCTCTTTCCTCTTCCCTTTCCCTCTCTCTAAAAATGAATAAATAAAGTCTTTTAAAAATCTTAAAAATAAAGTAATAAAGATACAAACTAAAAACTGCCTGTGCTGGTTCTTAGGCTGTTGTCACTGAGTTCCAAACCCTCCTGGTCATGCTGGGCTGTGAGACCCAAGGCTGGGAAGCCAGGAACCACTTTCCTGCTTTGCTCATGTGCCCAGTTAACTGCTACCAGCAGGGGGCACTAGAGAAATTGGTTCTTCATCCAGGATGTAGACCTGGTTCCTTCAAGGGTTGGTTGCTATTTGAAGTTTTCTTTCTCTGTACCACCAGCACCAGCCTCTGGTGCCAACAATCACAGCCAGCGGTGGCTCTCTCCCCACAGAACCCTATGTCCTAGCTCCCCAGGACCTCACCACCAAACTCTGAAATTCTAATAACCCCACCCTCTTGCCTTGTTCCCCCACAAGAAGGATGCTCTTGCCATTGCTACTTCTGTCATGCCTGGGTGTCACAGACTCTCTGCCCTTCTCCAGAGCTCCTTTAACTGAGTCTGTCTGTTAGACTCTCTCTGCTAAAATGACTGTTGTGGTTCCTGATTTCTGACTACACCACACCCCTTGTGCTCTCCAACTTTAGGAAAGGTATGCTGAACTGCCGCAGCCACACTCACCTAGGGTTTTAGCCTGGTGATCCATGGAGCAGGGTGAGAAAACACAGCAGAGAATGGGGATCCAGAATGAATCCAAGCAAAAGAAGAGAGGCAGAAGGAGCAAGAGCTTGGAGTCCTCCATCTAGCTCCCCAAGGCCAGGTGCCCATTGCTCTCCCAGAATCCCGTGCAGTCCCTGGACTGATACAGCCCTAATTTGCTGAAGCTGGCTATGCTGGGTTTCTATCCTTGCAAACAAATGAGCCCTAACTAACACGCTGGCTTCACAGCGCCATGCCCACTGCACCTTACCTACATGTCTCTATTTTCCTACAGAAAAATGGTTTGTCCACAGAATTGGCTGTGGAGCACTTCTTAAAAGTGCAGATATCTGGGCCTGACCTCATCCTTCCTGCTCTGGCGACAGGCATGTGCATCTGTATAATACTACCGGTGACTCTGATGCACATGCAGGTCCAAGTTTGCTGTGTGAAATTACCGTGTCTTCTTGGCTGGTTACTGGATCAGGCCCCTTTGGAGAATTTCACTTGGGCTGGGCAGCCGACTTTAAGAGGGACATTGGAGGGCACGAACAGGAGAAAACCAGGTCAGTGAGGGCTGGCAAGCTGCTCTTCCTCTGATGTGGTTTACAGAAATCAGCGCATTTTGCTAGAGAAAGAGCGCATCCACGAGGGACAAGCTAGCTGTCTTCAACAGTGTGAAGAGCTGTCATGTGGAAGAGGAGCAGATTGACTTTGCCAGTGCTCCAAAGGGCAGGCCTTCCACCAAGGGCATCCTGGGGCCAGGTTTCAGTGAAACAAAGAGAAGAACTTCCGGCAATTAGAGCTGCCTCGCCGCCATGGAAGGGCTGCCCCAGGAGGTAGTGAGCCACCAGCTGGGCAGTGCACATGCGCCAGCTGCTGTGGCCGAGATGGTTACATTGGGCGGAAGGTGGGATGACCTGCCTTTTCCTTACAAAGATTCTCCAACTCCAGCACGTGGTCTGGGGACAAAAGAGGCCTCCCATACAGGAGGGGCTGAGCGGCCAGAAGGGGAGAGGTGAGCAGAGTTGCTGGGAGAGCGCGCCTGAGAAACAAAACTCACTACAGACTGAGGGCTGCCTGGTGACTGAGTGGTTACCACCCGGGAGATCCCTGAAGTCGGCGAGTTGTTTACTTTATGTATCTTGGTTTCCTTTTACTGCATTGTCATGACTGTGAATTACTTTCATGAAGAGGAAGAAAACCCCAGATATTTCCGTCCTGAAAAAACAATAGAGATAGCAGACTGGCTGATACCTCTGACTGAGATTCATGTAGCCAGTCTTAATTGTGGGGAGTGAGAGGAGGTGGGGGGTGTTGTGGACGAAGGAATTTTTCCGTCAGGAAAAGCAGAGTCCAGTGGTCCAGACGCCACAGTCCTTCTGTCTCTCTCAGTCCTGCCCCCTTGACCCTAATGGTCAGAGTGACCAAGGGAACCTGAGTTATGTCTTCACCCAGGGATCCTCAACCTTTTTCATGCCGGGCTTCTACAAACTTCTCTAAATATGCAACATTATTGCTGTAGCAGGGGAAAAGGCGAAGCCAAAGCAGAGTGGGGGAGGAGAGAAGAAAAGGGACATTCGACTTTAATATTTCGGGGCAGGGAGTTGGAGGAGAGAGTGGAGAGGCTGGGAGTATGTGAGTAACACAGCCCAGGGCTGCTCGAAAGAATAGGGCCACAGAGATGGGCCGGGACATGGCCTGGAAACCTACTACGTTACTCAGAACTCTTAAATTTGCAAATAACAGAACTGAGCACAACTAGGTTTAGCAAAAAGGGGTATTTATTGGCTGTCAGAGCTCAGAAGACTCCGGGAGAGCTCTCAGAATGAAAGGGAAAGGCTGTAGAAACCAGGACTTGGGAACCTGTGTGTTCTCTCTGTTTGTGTCTAATCTACGTCTGCGCCTGGGTCTGTCTGTGTCCTCTCCCGCCCATCTTCATCTGTCTCAGCGGCAGACAGTCTCTCTTACACGTGGGGAAGACGGCCACCCGACACCTCACATGCACAGCTTCCCACCATAAGAACCCTAAATGAGAAAAGATGCCTCTGCTCAGGATCCATGGATCAATTCGAAAGGACTTTGATTGGTCATGCCTTGAACCAATCACTTTTGCCCAGCGTCCTTTGATTGGTCAGGCCTGGGTCACATACCTGTCCCCAGGGTTTGGGAAGAATGAGGTTCATTTGTGGAGAGCTGCATCGGGGTCTGGGTTTGACTCTGAAAGGGTTGGGGAAGACATTTAGGGTTAGGGGGTTGGAGGATGGGACAGGAGGAGCTTGGAGCAAAGCGGAGGGCGAATCGCCATGGGCTGCAGGTCAGGGTGGCATCTCCTCCAGAAAGGCCTTGCTGACGCTGCCTTCAGTCTGGGGAAGGGTCTGTCTGGGGCTGGCTGGGGTGGTGGATTGCCCTGGCCCTCCAAGGGTGGGGCTCAGTGGAATTCCTGATGCTGAAGCAGGAGGGCTCACAATCCACCCCCTGTACACACAGACACACACGCTGTCACACACAGGGACACACACACTTGCACTAACACACTCACACCCCCTTGCCCCATAGTCCCTTTGAAGGCCCAGATCATCAGCCTTTCTGAGAGCATCCCAGGCTTACCCAGGGCTTGGGAGCCAGAGCCTTTCCTTCCGGGGAGGTCTCAGAGACCACCCACTCCCACCCCTGCAGACGGGATGGCATCAGCCTTGCTCTCCCAGTGTGGATAAGATTATGTCTTATTTCTAAGCCCTTTGGAGAAAATTCCCACTTTCAGGGAAGGGAAGGGAAGGGGAGACAGAGAAGCATGCGGCCTCCTCTACCCTGCGCCAGCGCTCAGGAGTGGCGTTCTGGGAGGAAAAAGAAGGGGTTAGTTGCCCGGGTCACACTAACTGCCTTGGAGTCTGAGTTGGCCCCCCGAGCTGTGCGCCCTTCCCCTTATCTACTCACTCAGCAAGACCTTCCCTAAAGCCGCCTCCCCATGACGTCCCTGCAAACCTGTCCTTACTCACACCCCCTCTGCACACCCTCATCTCACCCTTTACCCTGTCTGTTCAACCAGACCCTTACCCTCACAGACACGGTTTGTATGATGCCCTGTAGTGAGCCAGCACAGCTCGGTGCCAGCACACAGTAGGGATTCAGGATGCCTTTGGGTTGCACTGTAGAGGCCACTTACAAGAACGGTCCTCTTGTGTCCCCCACAAATATGTCAGCTCTTGGTCTCCCTCCAAAATACCCACTCTGCCCCCCAGATGCCACTCCTTTTCTGTTAGTTGATATTTATGGGTAATAAGCCAAGCACATCAAAACCCGAGGTGAAATGCCTCTTAAAATAAATACTCTCCCAACAAGTCAATCCATCAGGGCAGCATGGGCTTCTCTGACAGCCAGGGAAGTGCGGGCAGGAGCTGGGGGGAGGGTGTCCACAGCCCCTGGGACATTGAGGGATGGGCCAAGGCGGGGTGCGTCCCTCCACTCAGAGCTGCTGGGAGAAGGAGAAGCGGGACACATCACACATCGCTCCGTGGCCTCTCAGACTCCGCTTGCAGCTGGGGATGAAGCAGGTCATTTAAAGGCTGGCTCTGGAGTAGCAAAGACAAACGGAGCAGAGCAGATGCCTCTCCATCCAAGTGGGAAGAGCGAGCACTCAAGGTCACCGAAAGTCAGCAAAGCCTCCTTTGTCGCTGGCTTCAGGCAGATGGTCCTGAGAAAGGCAAGAAGCCTGTGCTGGAACCCGGGGCCCCCAGACACTGATGGGGCCATGCGAGTGAGCTAGGGCTCATCAGGTCATCAGCTCAGGCCCCCGGCCTCTTAGTTGGACCACCTCACTAAACCCACCCTCAGTCTATGGCAGCCTCTCCCCTGTTTTCAGTTTCTTCTCAGAGAAGTTGTCATTGGGGGCTATGGGGGAGGGGGGCAGGGGGACACTGGGCTCCATATGCAAGGACTGGAAAAATAACTCTGGCTCCAAAATCTGTCCCCTCCCATGAGGATTTCAGCCTGTTTCAGCTGGTTTGGGAGGAGGTGTTTGATGAGGAATGTCGTATTAGTGAGTGAGTGAGTGAACAAATGCACCATCCTTAAGAAGAACCCTCCTCTTGCTCATCTCCTTTATTTCCTTCTGTTTCTCCCCACGTAGAAGTCAGCTCTCCTGCCGGTTGCCCACCTGCTCACACGCTACATTTTACCTGTTCATTGCACTCCCTTGCAGGCCGGGCCCCTGTGGCTCCAGAGAACACGCTCCAGCTCCTGTAACTCTTTCTCTTCCTCTCTTGTTCTTTTCTTTTCCTCAAACCCAACCTGGGAGTGACTGAGATGAGGGCTGGTGGAGTTCTTCCTCTGCCCCACACAGAGCTCCCACCACCGGCACCCCTATTGCAGGACAGAAGGGAATTTCTGCTTGCTGCAATTTCCCACTGGCATCTGTGGGAGCCCCAGTGCTTCTCCCCACCCAAGACCCCCAAATCCTGTACTGAGGGGCTCCAGCCCCCACAAAACCTGACACCGAAGGTCCTGGGGTGTTCTCTGCGAGCCCTCACCATCCTGGCTGAAGCTGAGAACTGGCTGCTTGATAGGAGGGGAAAGACCCTTCTCTAGGTTGTCACCCACAGTCCCAGCCCCAGGCACAGTGTTGAGGCTACAAATTTCTGCTGGTGACCCTGCCCAGCCAAACCGCTCTCGCAGGGAGACAAGAGGAGGAAAGAAGAGATCCTCCTCTCCCCAAAAGTCCCATGCTGACTTTAGCATCCCCAGCACTGCCTCCTGCACAGTGTCCCATTTTTCAGGCTTCTCTCCCTGCTACCACACTCCCTCCCCCAGGGATACCTGCTCTAGGTTAAGCCTGAGAAGGAACAGATCAGTAATTCATAGTAGTGTGACTTAATCAACAATAACTGAGTAACAATAATCTCACAGGGGTGTCTTCCTGTGAGATGGGGCTGGTGCTTTCCATGCTGGGAAGGCAGATGGATTTCAGTCCCACACCAAGTTGGCCCTGTCCTGGGCACTGGCCTAGAGTACTGCAGAGAAGTCTTCTGAGCCACCTTCAGGGTCAATGAGAGCATGTGCTCAGATCCATTAGTGATGTCTGCCATGGACACAGCGTAGGAAAGCGATATCAGGTTTGCTTGGTATTTGACACTCCAGATTTAATTCAAAAGGACTTGAGTGGGAAGTCAGAAGTGTGGAGAGTGGATCCTTGTGGTCATCGCCCTGACGGGGTAAGCAAAGCCTGGCTCAGACAGTTCTGGCTGCTTCTGCTGCTTCTCCGCTCTCTACCCGGTCAGCTAAACTGTAATGAGAGGGAAGGATGTGCCACTGTCACCCACGGAGGGCACCCTGGAGACATGGACAACCCTGAGGCAGGCAGAGCTGAGCCAGTGCTCTCTGGGCCAAAGAAGTGCATATGGGTGAGTGACCATGAAGAAAGAACAACCGTTCCAGTCTCCTTCAAGGTCAGAGCTGGGTGAGACGTTCTGCTGATTTGAATCCTCCAGCTGGAACGGTGGTTCTCCAAATCGGCTGCACACGTGAATCACTTGTGGAGCTTTTAAAAAACACAGGTGCCTGAGCCCCACCCCCAGAGATGCTGGCTTCATTGGCCTGGGTCACAGCCTGCAGCGTAGGGATCGTTTCAAAGCTCTCCGAACAACTGATGTACAGCTGCGATCGAGGCCACTGGGCTGAGAGGAGTCTGGAGAAGCCATCTAGGCCAGCACTTCTCCAGTGGGAACATTCAGTGGACCCTTGAACAATGTGCAGAGCAGGGGCACTGACACCCCCACACGCAGCCAAAAATTGCGTTTAACTTTTGACTGTATGTACATTCAAATCATCTGTTTAAAAGGCAAATTTTTATTAGACCTGGGGTCTGCATCTTGAGTGGTAGTGACGCTGCTGGTCCTGAGCCCACACTCTGAGTAGTAAGGATTTAGGTCAGTGGTTCTCAAAGTGTGCTCCCTGGAGCCACGGAATCAGTGTCACCTGGGAATGTGTTAGAACTGTAACTCCCGGCATCCTACCCCAGACCTACCAAATCACAAACTCTGGGGGTGGGACTGAGGGGCCTGCTTAAGCGCCTGCAGTCACTGAGAGAGGCCAGTTCCCTGCCTCCAGGACACACCTGTTCCGGGGCTGCAGGATTCCTTCAGGAGAGCCCTCTTGGACACAGCTCCCCTCCTGGTCCAGCCCGGTGGGTGTTTGGGGGTGAGAACTGTGTGGAAGAATTAATGAATCCATATGTCAATTTCTGGCAGGGAATAAATGCACACAGTAAATGCACAAATGTGTATTTTCAGACCCCAAGGGAAAAGGAAAGAAACACCTGAAACATACCAAGGAAATGGAGAGATGAAATTCAATTCCAAACTAAAAATACACATTATTTATCATTATCTAGAAGGAGATTGGGAGAAGGCCATTAGCAAGTATTTGCTGGCTGGCGCTGTTCTCAGCAGCATGAGCAGTGAGCCAGAAGGGTTATTGTCCTACACTCCTTTTGTTGCAGCCACTCGGCGACGACTCCAGCATACACAAGGCCCCGTGCCGCTCCCTCCACCAGAAACAATCTCCCAGTATCTGGAGACGAGCGGGAAGGGCGTCAGGGCATAGAGGTTGCCAGCTTCCGAAGGGGCAGGCACCTCCGTTTCCCAAGAAAAGACCTGAAAACCAGTTGAGCCACCGCAGACAGACATCCCCAGGGTGGGGGTCTGGGATGGGGGTGGGTTACAGTCCTGGTACTTTTCCCAAGAATCCTGGCATCTAGTCAATGTGCTCAGTCAACCCCCGGGGGCCTGGGCTTGGCAGGGAGGGGAAGCCGCCCCCAGGGTATGTGACCGTGGCTGCCCCTGGCTGTCCCCTTTCTGGGACACAGGGAGGCTTTGCAGAAGAATGTGGGCAAGTTGTCCTGGAACCCACGTGGCAGGTCTGATTCTGAACTAACCTTGGAAAGCAGGAGAGGGACCCAGAGGAGAGGTGGCCACGTATATGTACAGAGAATGAGGCTGAAGAGAGGGGGCCAGACGAGAGGGGTGCCCAGGAGTCAATATGGGCTGCTTCTACGCCCAAAGGAACTGCACCGCAGCTGCTACCAGGGGACACTCCATTTGGGGACGGAGAGGGTGTGTACTTCCCGGCAGAGTCTCATGGGAACACCAGTAATTAAAGTCCCCCTTCTCTTGGCCCACCATGATAAAGGTTAGAAGTAATCACCTGTCTCCCAACCAGAGAGTAAACTAGTGGGTTCTAGGTGAGAACTTTTGGTCAAACATAGATTCCAGTCCGACTTCCTCACTTGTCAGTTGTGTGCCTTTGGACAAGTTGCATGACCACCCTGGGCCTCATTTTCTCATCTGTGAACTGGGGAAATAATAGCACCTTCCACACAGGGTTTGTAAAAGCCCTTAGTGGCACTGCTGGCACAGAGAGGGCACCTACTATCTGAGGCTGAACTGATGATCATATGTGCAAGCCCCTCTGACACCCCACAGGCACGTCCCCTCAGCTCTGGAGTCTCAGATTTCCTGTAGGAAGAGCCTCTCCTTTCTCTTCTGTGTCAGCATGGAAGGAGAAGGAAATGGAGAAGGAGGGAAATGGCAGGAACAGGGCAGGTGCCGGGCCCAGAGAATCAGCAGTCGGCAGACAGCCCCAGGAAGGCTGTGCACAGCCCCCAAAGGCCAAGTCACTGGGCGTGAGTGTCAAACCGTGGCTGGCCATCCTGCTTCCTCCTCTTCCTCCGCACAGAAATGTAAAGGATAAACTTGCTCCCAGGGCCTGTCCCGGCTGGGCTAACACAAGTTTGCTGGGCAGAAGGTTAGCTGCTGTGAGTGAGCACTAAGCCTCCAGGTGGAGACCCGGGTTCCAGGCCTGCCTTGGCCAACAAGTATGTGGCAAACCACCTCTCTGCTCACCTACCCCTTTATCCTGCGTCCTTAAGCACCTGCCGTGTTCCTGGCCCTGGGGATGCAGTAAGAATGAGAGAGCATTCTTGTCCTTGTGCACATCCTATTAAAGAACGCATGTTCACTTTTTAATGGGAGCCAGGTCCAAGAACATCCTTGCTATTGGGTGTGAGGGTGCCTGGCTCTTGGGGCTGCCATGACCTGAAGTGACCCCCAAAACTGTCTCCACAATGCGGGCCACATCTCTCTTTCTGTGACACCTGACAATCTGGCTGCTCCTGAGCCCTGTGAGGTTCCTGCCTTTGTGTTGCCTTGTTCGGCCATAAACCCCATTCCATGAAATAGCTGAGTGAGTCTCCAGGCCTGACAACCTCGAGAATCTCTTAAGGGCTGTAGGTCAATTCCATAAACCACCACTGTGAAGACAAAAGGAAAACCAGTCAACAAAAACTGAAGAATTGAAGGCAGCAGATAAATTCAGCAAATGGATCATTTGGTGTACTGGCCTCGGGGTGAATTGGATTTCAGGGACTCGGGCCGCCCCAGGCCTCGGGCCGCACAGTCGGGAACCAGTAAGCCTTGCCCTGAATGTGCCCCTCCCAGCATGTCCCCACAGCCCAGCGGCTCCAGCTGGATCCCTAACACTGCTTCAATCCAGCTGTAGGTTACACCACCATCAATGTCGCTGAAGAAGCTCAGAAAGACTCTGGAGCTTCATAGAGAAGAGCGGGGAAGGAGGAGACCTGCGTGGGGACTGGCATACTGTCCCCCCAGCAGCTGCTTACATTGTGTGGTGGCACACATCTACCCAGAAAAGACCCCTGGAGGCACTAGCCTTTCCTTTCTACCTGGGCACGTGGGGCTGCCAAGGGTGATAGAAGGGTGAGGTCACAAACCAGGAGGTACCTCTGATCCACCAGCATGTGAAAAGCTCTTTCTGTGGGATGACAATCAGTGTTCTATGAATGATGTTGGTTTTTCAAAATAGCACTTTGGTGCCTACAACTTACTGTCCTTCACGATCAGTCCTGAGGGTCCCCAGACTCCAGCCAGCTGGTGTCCCTAATAACTGGTGAATTATTGGACACCAGTAATTCACTTCTGCTTCCCTGAGCTCCCACTTCAAAGGGCAGGAGGATGCAAAGGTCTAAGAATGCCTTAAGAATCCACACCAGAAGACCCCATTCACCCCCAACTTACCGTGGCCTGATTCTGCTCCTACCTAGTTACCAGACTTACTTTTACCAAGGGTGGAGGTGGCTGCTTGCTGCTGAGTGTAATGGAAACTATCAGCCCTTTGGACCTTGTTCAGCTTCTCTTAAGAGAGGTGGATCCTGTCGGCTCTGTAGATAGTCTCTCTGTGATGGTTGATTTCTTGTGTCAACTTGGCTGAGCCCAGATAGCTGATGTTATTTCTGGGTATGTCCATGAGGATGTTTCTGGAAGAGATTAGCATTTGATTGAGCAGACTGAGCAAAGAGATTCCTTTTCCACTGTGGACAGGCGTCATCCAATCTGTTGAGGACCCGTATGGAAAAAAAAAGGTGAAGGCAGGGTGCGTTCTGGAGCTGAGATGTCCATGTTCTCCTGCCCTTGGACATGAGAGCTCCAGGTTCTCAGGCCTTTGCACCGGGACCAAATGATACCATCAGCTTTCCTGGTTCTCCAGCTTTCATGTGGCAGCCTGTGGGACTTCTGCCCTCTGTAACTGCAAGAGCCAATTCCTACAAATGTGGGTAGATGATAGATAGATAGATAGATAGATAGATAGATAGATAGATAGATAGATATTGATCTGTTTCTCTGGAGGACCCTGACTAATGCATTCTCCTTTCCTGCTTCTTGTCGTGCTGGGTACTCCTGTTTCCTGCACTCTGGCTGCTCCTTCTTAGTTGCCAGTAAAACAAAACAAAACACATCACTGAGGTGTAATCTAAATCTGATAAAACTCACCAGATGGCTTGCTTGACCCAGATCTTACACCTGAATTTCAGGGACTTTACACTTAGGGTGTGTCAAATTCCACTCCCCAGGTGTCTTCTCCTCTGCATCCCCCGCCATAGTGGACAGCACCATCACCTACCCAGCTACGGCTCGCCGTCCTTAACAGGTCTAAAATCCACACCCAGCTCTCTGGCTGCACTTGTTAAGGCCACCCCTGTCACTCTGAACTGGGTCCCTGCAGTGTCTTCACCTGGTCCTCCTTCCTGCTGTCTTGGCCACCCACCCCTACCCCTATGTGACCACCAGTCACATCACAGACGCACAGGTGATCATGCCACACCCTGCTTAAAATCCTTCAGTGGCCCCACTGATAGGGAGTAATGCCAGTTCCCTTGTGTTTCATAAGGCTCTGCTCCCAGCTGCTTTGATGAGATTCCTGAGTCCCAAGGACACTGGCCCAGATACTTGTTTAGGAAAGGAAAGATTCCGAAAGGATTCTGAGGAGCCACTAGGTCTCAAGTCTGCTTCATACCATCTCACTGCTCTGTGGAGCTTATTTCTACTTTGAATGAACAGACTGTTAGTTTGGCATTGACTGGTCCAAGCCTCAAAGACAAACAGAACAGGCCTGGGACAGATACCTTACCCCATTCTCAAGCTGGGACGGAGACAGCTTGCCTTCCCATTTTGTCAGTTTGTATCGAGAGAGACTTTGCATCTCTAATGGGTTAAAACAAACAAAAAAAAGGCAATTCCATCTATTTATAAAATAGGATTACAGTTTTGCAGAATCCTGCTGGGGCCTGGGGGAGACTTTGGAAGCACATTTATTTTGTTTCTTCCTTATCAGAGCCGCTTGCTCTGCCTTCTCCCACCCCGGCGACCTGTGTGTGAACAGGCAATCACTCCTCCAACTGGGGAGGGGCTGCTGATGCTCCTCACTCACCTAGACTCTGGCTAGGAGGTGCCCACGTCCTTGGTCCAAGAAATGTCCCTCTGGAGAGACAGAAGCATCGGCAGCTTCTGAAGAGGGTGGACCTGCCCGAAAATGCAGCCTGTCCCCCAAGACCTTAGAGGAGCACTGAACCCATGGCCCAAGAATAAGGGACCTCCCTCCCAGACCCCATTTGTCTATAGGAGAAATGAAATGAGGGAAAGAAAAGCAAGGGTGTGGGATGCACGTTATTGTGGCTGCTGCTTGGGCTCCCATAACAATAAACACATTGGACAAATTGCAGCCTCATTGTGGAACAACTAATCTTGATGCAAAGCCTTTCTTCCCTGCACCAGCGGAGGAAACCATAGTATACAGGAGCAGGAAATCAATTCCTAATGCACTTTGTTCCCTGAATGAGAGAATCTCGGCCCAGGTCTGTCCTTTCCTGTTTTATTTTAACTTTGTCCATTTCCCACCTCCTGCCCCTCTTGTGAGTGACTGACATTGTGTGATGAGATGGGGTCAAGGTTTGGGAGGTGAGCCAGAGGAGGCAGACAGCCCCCTGAGCTTGGCCATGACCTCTTAACTCTGTAGTTTTGGGTGGGCGGGGGTGTCTCCAGGTTGACTGAAAGAAATTGCAGAATGTGAGAGCTTTTTAAGAGCATCTATTTCAACTTTCCCTTGGCTTTACACATTAGGAAAAAGAATTTCAGGGAGGTCGAGGTCTCACTCAAGGTCATTTAGCCACAAGCCAGAGAGCAGCCCGTAAAGGAACTGCATGAGTGGAGAGCCCAGTTGCCCCCACAGGTCCAGGGTGGGAAGGGCCCAGATGCAGAATGAAGCCACCAGTTCTGTAGCACCTTGGATGCTGCTGCCTGAGGTCGAATGAAGAACTCCTGAAGAAATAATGGCTCCGTATCTCAGGCTCTAAAGTAATGGAAGGCAGGGGGAAGATCGCCTCCTGGCTCTAAATCTTTGGGGGACAGCTGGTGGTGGGAAGGGGAGAGAAGTAATGGGGGCTTCTGATTTCCCTGACACAAATCCAGAGAAAAGTGCTTAGGAAATGAATCACATCTACAAGGGGGAGGCAGGTGACCTTCAGATGGTAAATCTCTCTATTACCAACAATCGTTCCTTTCCTGCCCACGTGCAGGCTCACCTGGGCTCTGTCCAAAGCACCTGGCACCTCCTTTACTTCTGCGCCCTCCCAGGTCTCCCCTAGTCGGTAGGGTGGGGTGGGGGTTGGGGGGTAGGGAGACCTGAAGGAAGGCTGGTCCCTGGTACTGTGGAAAGGAGCAGAGAGGTCCCGGAGCCCCCTCCTCCATGTCACCCAGGGAAATCACCCGTCTACATTGGCACTGAGTGATTTAGCAAATAAAAATACAGGGTGCCCAGGTAAGTTTGAAAAATCGCTCTAAGTGCCTAACTTTGGTAATGATTTGAGAGCAAGAGGGAAGCTGAATATGGACATTTAGGGTGTTCTCACAGGGTCAATACGGGTCATAGGACAAACACGTCTCGTTAACACGGGACGTGTCATGTACATGCAGGACACCCGACTACGTTCCCCATCCCTGAGACCCAAGCAGGTATGTGGGAATGCGTCCTGCCCCCAACACAGGCAGGGGTCTGTCTGCTTCTTCTAAGGTGAATTCCATCTCCTGGCAGTTTTGGTGTTTCTTGAGTGTCCCCAGGACCCTCTTCACTGGGGTAGGAGGCCCAGGAAAAAAAGGCTCTCCAGAGTGGGCTGATAATTTCCTGGAGGCCTTCCTGGTAGAAGTAGCCTTGAGAAGAGGGGAAGAAAGGAGAATTTTCATAACACCCTAGAGCTCCAGCATCTGCTACATTTAAAAGTTTGGGGATGTTCTCAAAGAATAAAATCGCTAGCATTAGAATCAAAGCAACAAACGGTTTATTGAAGGGGTACAGGCTATGGGGTCTGGCCTCTGTGGCCCGCCTGCTGTGTCGCTCTGGCAAGTCATCTGATCTTTCTGAGACTCTTTCTCCTTATTTGTGAAACGGGTGCTGGCAACAGGCCTGCCCGGGCCACGGGTTGTCCGAAGAATCTCAAGAATCTCATGGGATAGTGAAAATGAAAACACTTTTAACACTAAACTACTCACTGAAAAGTCGGCCACCAGCAGAAGTGGACATGAGTGGGAATCGAGCCCCACGCTCAGCCAGCATCTGCGTGCTGCTCTCACTGTCTCTCAGTCGGTCTACCCATCGCAGGCCCGTGGGCAAGTCTCGCGATTCTCCCACCTGCAGAAGGTCAGCGCTCCGGTAACTGTCGCCCGTGTTTGGTCAACTAAAGGCACCCCGATTCCAGACCCAGTGTTCATTCGTTCCTCGTTTCAACAGCTGTGCTTGATCAGAGCATGGGCACCAGGGATAAAGACAAATAACCCTTTACAAATCATTTCTTATGTGCCAGGCACTGTGCCAGGTGCTTTACACGCTGTGTGGATGAATATTATTCCCATTCTACCAACAGAAAAACCATGACGCAGAGAGGTTAAGTGTCAAGCCCAAAGCCACACAGCTCATAGGTAGTGGGTTCTGGATTTGATCCCCGGTCACCCAACACCAGGGGCCTTGTTCTTCATCACTGTGACACTCTACAAACAAAATGTTCGTATTTTCTTTCTCACCATCGTCTTCACTAGCTCACCTGAACTGGAGTGATAGGAGTCTAATAAAGTCTATGTCAGGCTTTGGAGTCAAGTTTGTGGCGCATGGAAAGAAGAGGAACACCTCTGTGTGTAGCAGGCTCTTGGAAATGCTTTGTGGGAAGGATCTAAGGTTTTTTTTTTTCCAGGGTGAGGATAGAAGTGCAAATCTGAGGCTGCAGCTCAAAGACAAAGAGGGAGAGACATCGGGCTTAATATTACGATCTGCAACATTTCCACATCAGCACGGCTGCACCTCATCTCCCCAGGTCCCCTCAGAAAAATGAGTTCTCTCCGTTAGAGCAACCGTGCGCCTCATCTGTCAGAGGGACCCGTCGTGCTCCGGGCTCAGAGCCCCGTGAGTCAAGGAGAGGAGGGCAGCCATCGCCCAGCCCCCACCCACCCAAACACACCCCCGCCCAGGCAGTGACTTCACCAGGGGAAGGAAAGATGGCTCGAGATGCCTGTACATTAAGAAGCATATAATTATGCATAATAAAAAGACGCAGGCCCTTGTGTATATAAACACAGCTTTGACTGAGTACCCTTTCCCAAACAGCCCTTCTGGCTCCCAACAGCCGCGATAAAATGTCCTAAACTTACGGTTGCCATTCAGGCCTCCAGGTGCACGTGGACTGGGGTGGTGGGGAGCAGGGTCAGGGGTGCAGGTGGTAGCTACTTCTTTGGGGAGGGGGCTGAGCAGAGAGCTGGCAGGCCAGGGATAAAGACATTTATAGTCAGGACATACACTGGGGCAGAAATCAAAGCCCCCGACCCCAAGATCAGCTGTGCCATTCTCTCTGCCCCCCGCCCCCGCTGTGAGTTTGCTACCAAAAAGTAGGAAGTCCTGGCAAATTTCTCCAGAGAGGGGTGAAGGCCAGCTGCTGAGTGGCCTGGGCCTGTCCATAGGCAATGTTTTCTGGTTTGGGTTTGGAGGGCCTTCCCCCACACCATCTACAATGATTCAAGCACCTGTCACCTGCAGAGCGCATGAGTGGGAAATGCACAGGTGGGTAAGTTGAGAGTATTTCAAGTCTGGCCAGTTCAACAGGAGAGGGAACCCCACCACTACCACCAACTACCACCTTGTTGGTCCCCCAAGAGTCCAGCCTGCTGGTCAGGACATGCCACACGCTGCCAGCTGCTCCTGATCAGAGCTGCTGCCCCCACGCTGGGGCTCAACTCCTCCAGGCCCACTCAGAGAGTCTGTGCACTGTCCTCCCCACCCCTCCTGCCCTGGCAACCCACACAGCCTGTGACAGGGCGTGCTCCCCTCAGTGCTGGACCTTTCCTACTATCTCCCACCTCCCCACATCATCACCATTTTCCCATTCAGCAGGGAAGCCAGCTTTTTGCAGGAGGTTCAAGGGCCAGATGGAGCCGTCTCCTGCTCTGTCCTCACTGGCATGCCCATCTCCGAAGGTGCGTGGCCCCACTGACCTGGGTGCTCTGTCCATGTGGGGTGGGGAGTGGGGATGAGGTTGAAATAGCTGCTGGAGGACACAGTGACCGTCTCCCCATCCAACAGCAGACATCAAGTCCTCTTGCCCGCATCCCAGACAAGCTGTAGGTGCTGGGTCCCCCTGGCAGCAGAGTCTGAGGTGCAGCTAGTTTGTTTGGGAGGTGAGCCCAGGAGACAGGAATAAAGGGGCAGGGAGGGTGAGGCTGGGGAGGGAGAGGCAATGGAGGAGGCATTCTTGGGCTCACATCACCATGGCCACCTGAGCGCCCTGCAAAACTGGGGGGGCTAGGCCCTGCTGAAGCACCTGGGACTCCCTCCCTTGCTACACGAGGTGTGACCTGGGGGTCATCCAAGGTGCTAAAATAGAAGATGGGCCAACAGCCCAGTGCTCCTCCAGGCCCCTCTACAATGCAGTCACCACATGCCCAGCAGCTCGATGGCTCTGGGCTGGGAGAGAAGGGAGATGCCTCCTCGAAATTCTGATACCTCCCTCCAGCAACCCATTGCAAAGCCACATTTTCACATAACAGGTAGCCAGAGGGGGACTGGAGATGCTAATTTTATTTCATTAGATCCCAGCAGCCTCGATTACAGCAAGCAGGAGAGAGGAAGCAAAGCTGATGTGTTTTAAAAAGCCGCAGTTTTGTGCTGTTTTTAATTTAATGCTGCCAGTAAAAGATGCCACCTTGGAGTCGCTAATGATTCTCCCAAATTATTTTGGTTGATTTACACACCCCTCTGACTTTAAATAACAAGGGAGGAAGGAGAACCGGGTCCCCTCCGGAACTGCGAACCTGCAGCTGGAAGGCGAGGCAGCTGAGACTGAGGCTCTGAACTGTGTTTCCTCCGGGTGGGCCACCCAGGCCTCCCCCTCAGTCCCTGGGTATTTATAACCAGGACACCAACTTGGGAGACCACTCCCTCCCACTCTCCACTCCCTAAGCTACCTCATGGTCATTAACCAACCAACAGTAACAGCGAGGATATTTGTCATCTTTATCCTTTGCCGGGTCCCGGGCCAGGCCCTGTATCTGCACGTTCGCTGAGGCTCACTCTCTTCCGAGAATCAGTGTGACTTTCCACGTGTCCCTGAGCAGTTGGGTGACACTCTGGGAGTTGGGGCGTGTGCTCAAGGTCACCCAGCTAGGAAGTGGAAGAGACAGGGCTCAGGCTTACTGGTGAAAGCAGGACCCTTCTGGTCTGACTCGGCATTGTGCCTGCAGGACTACAGGAAATAAACGAAAAACTGAACTTGACCTGTCTTATTTCAGAGACAGTGGCCCTCACCTCTGAGGTCATGGCTCCAAGGGAACCACGTTGGCCAGAAAGGCCAAGACCAAAGACAGAGAGGGAATGTGAAAACCCTCCTTCCAACTCCCCAGCATCAGCTGGGTATCCGATTAGCAGCGCACCTGCTTCTGCAACTTGCCCCAGGGCCCCCAGGCAGGGATGTGTCTGCCAGAAAGACAGAGTTTGGTGGTCGGAACAAGGATCCAAAAGGAGCCTCCATTTATCTTGATTCACTGCCTACCTCCAACAGGGGAAATGTCTCCTGTCTGCTGGCGCCCCCTTCCCTTGTCTTTCCCTTCAAAATAAAATTAGAGGCAGCCGGCAAGAGCACTAAGCCCCTCCCAAATTTCCGTTTATCATCTATCATGTCAGGGCCAGAGCTTCATGGCTGCAGCTGGGAGTGAGGGTCTGTGCTGGGAGCAGCAGCTGCTGGGTGGGGGCTGGGAAGGAGCCCAGTTCAGGAGATGCGGGGGCGCTGGTTGGCCTCTCTGCCACCAGCGGGTCAGGGCAGCTGCAGGAGTGACTCAGCCCCAGCGGGGAGGCTTTGAACCTGGCTGGGTACAGACAATCAGAAAAACAACCTGAACCTTGAGCTGAGAAATAGAGGCCCTGGGAAACCTCAAGTGACTTTCCCATCAAAGGAAAAGCAATCAGTATCTATGCAAAATGCTGCAGATTTCCATTGCAGGCATAGGATCTGGGCCCCCGGATCTGGAACGAGTGAGGGCCATGGAGACAGAGGCCCTGGGTTCAAATCCCAGCTCTACCACTTAGCAACTACATGGCCTCAGGCAAGTTGTTGTGCTTCCTCAAACTCCCTTTCCCTGATGTATATAAAGGGCCCTGACAGGAAGCGGACGGCACTCTCCCACTGACCAGGAGAGGCCATTTGTGAATCCGGAGCAAAATGTATCAAGAATATCAAGATGGTGACGAGGGAGCATCCAACCAAGGGTGGGACCCTTCTAAGCACAGGCCCCAAGGCCACTGCCCGTGAGGCTGGCCCTGGAAGGGACCTTTTATCCAAAAGGGACAGGTTCCAGGAAACCATGGAGGAGTGAAACTTCCTGAGCTGCCACAGGTGTGAGTGACCTGGAGACACTAGGCTGTCACCTTGCTGCAGGAGAGGGCCTCAGAAATGAAACAGAGCCTGGGTGGATGACCCAGCTGTGACCTGAGAGGGGAGATTAGGGGGTGCTTGGAAACCCCCACCCTCTCTTTCCCTGGCCCTACAGCTCCTGCCCTCTGTGCCACCCACCCAGTAGTCTGAGTCAGGAGAGCCTAGTTCCTAAGGTTCACACAGGTGTGTGTCCCAGGCTCCGAGCAGGTGGAGGAAGGTGGAGAGTGAATCCATCTATCCCCTTCTCTGCTATGTTTCTCTCCACCACCATATCATAGGTCTAATTTGCTATTCTTGCCTGTTGTCTGCCTCCCTTATTAGGATGATCACCCTCTAAGAGGGTGATGATGCTTGTTTATTTTCTTCATTGCTCCATGTGTAGCATCTAGATATGTGACTGACACATGATGGATGCTCAAAAATATTCATTGAATGACTAGAAGGAGGGAGCGTGAAGGATGGCGCTTCAGTCATCTATTGCTTCCTGACAAACCACCCCAAACTGAGAGGCTTAAAACAGCAGTCAGCATGCCGCTGGGTCCTGAGTCTGCACTTGGGCAGGACTCGGGACGTCGGCTCACCTCTGCTCCATGCAACAGTGGCTGGGATGGCTTGACGGTGGGGTGGCCTGACAGCAGGGGCGGTGTCCAAAAGCTAGCTCGTCTGTATCTGGCGGTTGTTACCGGCTGTCATCTACATCCTCAGCTGGGGATGTGGGACCAGGACACCACACTGGTCACTCCATGTGGCTCTTGGCTTCCTCACAACATGGCAGCTGAGGTCTGAGAGCAACTGTTCCAAGAGGCAGGAAGCTGATGCTGCTCATTTCTTTTTTTTTTAAATCCTCACCTGAGGATATTCCTTCATTGTTTTTAGACAGAGAGGAAGGAGAGGAGAGAGAGAAACATTGATGTGAGAGAGAAATATCAATTGGTTGCCTCCCATATGCGCCCTGGCCAGGGATCAAACCTGCATCCCAGGCACATGCCCCGACCGGGTATTGAACCTGCAGCTCTTCAGTGCACGGGGAGACGCTCCAGCCAACAGAGCCGCGCCAGCCAGGGCAAAGCTGCTCGTTTCTTAAGGTCCAGGCCCAGAAACTGATGCGATATCTTTTCTTCCATATTCCACGGGTCAAGCAGTCACAGATGCAACAGAAGGAGCCATGGACCCCACCTTCTGAAGGGAGAAGCAGTGAGAATTCCCAGGCTATGCTGAAAGACCTCTACAGAAAGGGAAGGAAAGGCAACATGGTCTGGGGCCCTTCCTTGTGCCAGGCTCAACGTACAGTTTCCACTCATCATCTCACAAGGAAGAGCTTGCCCTCATGTTGCATTGTAGGAAAATATATGTGTTGTACGTGTCTGTTCCAGAACATGGAACCCAGGGCTCCCCATGAAGCCAAGATTCTCTCATCTAAATCACACCCCATGTCAAGGAAGAAAAGGACATTCCTGGTAAAGGGGAAAGTCTGTGCCACACCTTGTGGCCGGGAAAGAATGTAGGGAATAGGACCCCTTCTGCAAAGCCCTCCCCAGTCCATCAGACTCCTGGTCACCTCTCTCTGCCATGAGTTCCTAGTTCCATCAGAGATATTCCAGGACTCTTTAGAGAATCCATGATGCCATGGGGGGCAGGCAGGGGGAGAAGTTTTCTACTGTTGGGTTGTGAGCCCCTCAGAATAGGGCATGTGGCCCTGGCTGCCTCCAATTCTCCATAGACTCTGGCCAAGCACCGGACATCTGCCAGGGCCAGCATAAACGTGGTGGCCAACGGAGGCACTGGCCTCTATCATCCAGCTCTCCCAGTCTAAGATTCGAGGGATCTAATGCGGGATTTCCCAGCAGAGAGGATTTAGTCTCAGGCCACAGTGGTTTGAGTATTTTCCAAGAGGGCTTAGGTACAGATGGACTTGCTTTTAAGGCTGTGGCAAGTCTCCAGCCCCACCCTGCAGAACGGAGTAGAAGGGAGTTTCTGAAGTGGGCACTACTGACATTTTGGATCATGTCATTCTTTGCTGGGGGGTCGTTCTGTGCATTGCAGGACATTTAGCAGCAGGCCTCTAGAGTCCAGTAACAAGACCACCTCCTCCCCAGCGGTGATAACCAAAGTATCTCCAGACATTGGCAGTCTTCCCCAGGAGGTGAAATCACCCCCAGGCTGAGAACCACAGCATTAGAATGATGCTAACGCAGCCTTACGTGAAGCATTTTCTCAGTTCTGGATCCGTTTGATGTTATCTCCTCCAGCTCAGTTATACCTCTGGGTCCTTTTCATCTTCCAGACACCATGAACACACACTTGACCATGTAGCCCTTTCACTCTGATTATCGGAAACTTAGAACCGAACCTGTTTACGTGGATATCCTACCAGGGCAGCGTGCCTCTTTCGTTTTATCTCTGCTCCATTCTGCACCCTCTCCTTTCACTCGAACTTTTAATTTATGTCAGTCTTCTTATGTTTTATACATTATTTTTGTCTGCTTTAAATCTTTTCTAGAAGCACGAAGGATAGGAACAGCAACATAAATAACTGAGGTCCAGGTGAGCATCCACAGGGATGACATCACAGAGAAAGCAGACACTTGCCTGGAGGGAGACAGGACAGCCAGTAATTAGGGCCTTTGGAGGACACAGAACCAAGCTGGCACTAGGCAGTCACAGGGCAAGACAGGTAGACAGGAGGGGGTCACCCAGGATGACCTTCCGGAAGGACAACTTAGAGACAGAGGCTGGGCTGGTCAAAGCTTCTCCCTAGGGAAGGGCATGCTCTGACTCTTTTCTGTTCACAGGAAGTTATTTTAATAGATGGTGTTGGCCGATGGCCAACGCATCTGGCCAGCCACGTGAATGAGCCATCTCAAAAGTGGGTCTTCCAGCCTCCGCTGAGCCTCCTGTACTGACTGATGCTCACGGAGCAGAGACAGGCGGTGCCCACCAAGCCCTCCCCAGAGGGCAGATCTGTGCTACTTGTTGTTTTAGACATTAAGTTTTGGAGCACTTTGTTATGCAGCAAGAGAAAACTGGAGATCTTGGTTACGTCATTTAACCCCTCAATGGTTCAGTTTCCTCATCTGGATTGTGAGCCTTAAAGGGCCCATCCAACTGCCTGACATGGAGAAGGCACTCCACTATCAGCAGGTATGATCAATATTACTGCAAAGGAGGGCAAGCGCAAAGCCACAGAACAGCCGTGCCTCCAGCACAGCTGGCCGGTGAAACAGGAAACTAGAGCATGGTGCGTACCTTCATTCATTCAGAGCTTCTTTCCGGAGCCCCTGGGGGGTACCTAAGGAGGGCCTGGAAGGAAGCACAAGACTGCAGGGACATCAAGAGAAGACATCCCCAATGTTCGGTCTGACCCTTTTTTCTCCCTCTCTTCTCCATCTCTGCCACCTGAGTCTTTATTACTATCCATATGCCCAGGTAAAGTCTCTCTTCTGAGTCCCCAGTGTATACCTTCGACATTGCCTCCTAGGTGCTTCAAAGACCTTTATCTCAATGCTTCCAAATCCGATCTTATGCACACTCCCACCTACCCACCCGCCCACCACCATCAACTTCACCTTCTGCTGCTCTCTGCAGCTAGTGAGTGCCTCTTTCCAGGGCCATGAGTCAGAAACCGGCCACTCTGCCTCTGCCTTCATCCCCCCACATCCTAAATGTCACTGAGTCCTGATGGTTTTGCTCCCTAAATACCATCCAAACTGGTCCACCGCTCTCCAACCCCCTACCATCATCTGCATGGACCAGTGCAATGGCCCCTACTGGCCCTTCCACCACCCGCCTTGTCCCTCCCACCTACTCTCTACACAGCAAGAGCAAGCTTTTCAAAGTACAAATCAAATTATGTTGCCTCTCTGCTTAAAAGTTTCTGCCTGTTTCCTTGTGCTCTCAGGACAAAGAACGATGCCCTGCCACCACCTCAAACGGGCCCTACATGGTCTGGCCCGTGTCTCACCTGCACATTCTGCCGCAGTTCAGCCCAGCCCTGCCCTATGTCCTGTTTCAGCCACACTGGCTTCTTTCGCTTTCCTAAATTCTCAATTTTACCCCAGTCACGGGGCCTTTGCACATGCTGTTCCCTCATGTTCCCCTAGTCACCCACCTCCAACACACGCTGTGGAGAGGCCTTCCCTGCTCTCTCAGACCAGAACAGCCCCTGCTCTGCCCAGCCCCACTGGCACCAAGTGGCATCGCTCCTTCACGAGACCCATCTCTGTTTCATTTTGCTTTCTTCTCTGCAACTCTGATGGATGTCTTTCTTCCACACTCGACTTCAAGCTCTTCAAGGCTGTGCCTGGTTTTTGTTACTATTACAACCCAAGAAGCTGGTGTGGTGCCCCGACACGCAGTAAGCACTTGACGAACATCTGTTGAGTGGACAACAAAAGTGGAGGAGAGGGTGTTGAAAGGCAAAACAGCTCCTGGTCACTTGAAAAGTCAGGGAGCATTTTGTGGGGTAGGTAGTACTTGAGCAGATCCTGAAGCATAAATAGATTTTGTATTGATGGAGCCACCTGGAAAGACATTCTAGATGTATGGAACAGAATAAACAAAGAAGTAGGTACAACAAGGTGTGTGTGTGTGTTTGTGTGCGTGTGTTGAGACAAAGGTCAGGCTCATGGAGGAGCAGGTTGGAAAAAAGTGGGGCACTGGGGCAGGTAGATTACTGAGGGTCTTGGAGCCAGACAGAGGAGTCGCTATGTGAAAAGCATGGAGACTTCAGAACAGAGTGGTGACGTCAGGCAGGCAGGCAGAAGGGCGACAAGAAGCAAAGTCTCCTAGCAGAGGGACTGGACACGGGTGAGGATGGCTCGGAGGCCAGTTAGGAGGCTGGTCAGTGCCAAGGATGCTCTGGTGAGGACCTGGGCAGTGAGGGCAGTGAGTATGGAGAGGCAGGGTGGATAAGGAGATGTTAAGAAGAAAGTGGACCACCAGCCTGGTGGCTGCTGTCTGTAGGGGACCTCAGCACAGGCAGGGTCATCCTCCACCCCCGAGTGTGGGAAGGAGTCAGACTGTCCCACAGAGGGAGGGGCAGCAGTGCACAAGACATTAGTGTGATTTCCAGTCTCCGTCCCCAGGTGCCTGGTGCTCCATGCTGCAGCCCCTACTGACCAAGCAGATCAATACCAGCCATCAGGACTGATGCAAGGGGCAGAGGACAAAATTAGCTGTCTGCACAGAACATCCTGACAACCCAGTAGAACAGGGCTGCCTGGATGACTTATTGCTTATTAATAATATAAATATGTAAATGCATCGGGGGCTATATTGATCCTGACATGTGAACCATCCATCATGAGGGTGTGGAAGAGTGTGTTATAAATATCAAAGAAAAAGCCTGCAGGCTAAGACTTACCAGTATAGGTGGACCAGGTGGGGACCAGCCTTGAGGCAATTTTACCAGAGAAAGCTACTCCCAACAACCCCACCCACTGTGTGGTGTTATGAGGAGAAAAGGGAGACAGAGGGTCCCCCAGAGGGAAAGGAGACGAACTCATGTATGCATTCCAGGGCGAAATCCTCCCCTTTGCCCCTCCGTGAGCAGGAAGAGCAGTCGTCAGAGCTCCTGAAACCTTGGACTCAGGGGTCTACCAGCGTGGAAAAGGGTCCATCTGAGTGTGAGGAGGGTTTCCATCTCTGCTTACCCGAGGCAACGGAGCTTAGAGGGTAAGAACTCGGTCCTGGAGTGAGGCCAGCCTGTGGGCACTCCTCATGAGCTTTGAAAATGTCACACGTTTAGTTACTCTAAGCATCAGTTTACTCATCTGGAAAATGGGCAGGTTGATACCAACCTGCAAATTTGAAGTGGAGATTAAACAGGATGGTGTCCATAAAGTTAACACCCGTGGGGGTTATTACTACCCTGGCAGAGTAGGCAGGCACTCAAGGGCTCAAGCAAAGTACCTTTTTACCAGGACCCAGCACTTCCCAAATTGGCGTCCTTGGGACCCACATTCCATGGGCTGTGAATTCATGAGCCTTGAAAGAACGGGCTTCACACTCAGCAAATTTACCTGCCAGAGTGCAAGCAGACCAGGAACATAGCATGTTCAAGGTTCAGGGAAGTCCTGCTTGTTTTTATTTTTCTATTTGATTTTGTTGAACTCAGCATATCCCAAACTTATTGGCTACAAAAGTCTTTTTTCACAGAGATCTCCCTGGACTAATGTTTCACCTTATCTTCTTCAGTAAATGCTGACCCATTTTTAGTCTGAGAGGTTTCTGGCCGGGTCCAGAGGAGCCCTGCCAGGGTGCACACCTGCGCATTGACCCTTACCTTTCCCTCCCCTGTTTCCAACTTGGTCTAGGGCTGGAAGAGGAGGGAGGGGCTTCAGGAGCAGCCAGAGGCAGGTTCTCATGGTTTGCACTGCCTATTTCTGCATGGGTTGTCTGGGCAGGAATTACTCAGGTGAGAAGGGAGGGAGGCAGGAAAAAGGGAACAGAGGGAGGGAAGAAATGTCTCCAGCTCCTCCTGCCCATCCTCTTAAGCTAAAGCAAACCTGCAGACCTCAGGAAGGAGAGGTGATCCTGCAGACATCCACCCTCCCTCATGCCTCTCCCCTCTCCCTCACTCGGTCTTCCCCAGGCCCCACCCCAGCCCCCCCTACAAGCACATCTAAGGAAAACCCTGTCACAGCTGTGCCTCGGCCCTGTGCCTTAACCACGCGGACTTTCACAACCAGCCATCTCTTCATTCGACTCCCGAGAAGCAGAGCGGCCGGCTCAGGGCCCAGCATTACTACCGCTGCCTGGGCACCTTTAGCAGTCGGCATCTTCATGATAATGGGCCCTTTCCCTGCGGTTTGATTTTATTATTATGCCAACAACACACTCGCTTAATTCTCCGCTGTCTTTCTTCTGCACTGTTGATTTACACTGTTAGTGTTTTAATTACACAATTCAGCACTCCTTAAAACATGAAAAACTGCTCAACTTTTCAAGCAATTAAAAGGCAGCGAAGTATATCAGCAGATCAGAGCTGAGAGGAGTAAATCACACAATTAAAAAACTCATTTGGTGAAAATGTAGCAACCCACCTAAAATGAGCAAGGTTTCCTGGGCCCTCCTGACAAGAACTTCCAAGACAGGTGTCTCCTCCTCAGGGGGAAAGGCTCGCTTGCTGGCCTGTCACCTTCCTCTCCTCCCTCTGGTGAAGGGACAGCCAGGATGACCTCAGCCCACCCAAGGGGCCAGGACGGGCCACCTGGCCACTGATCAGCTCATACACCTGCCGTGTCAGTCCCCTTCCGGGCTCAGTTTCCCACCTGCAAGTGGGCCGTGTCAATGAGCTGATATTTTGTTTTTGCTTTTATTTTGCGAAGATACACATAACATCAGATTTCCCACCTTAACCTTGTTAAGTGTGCAGTTCAGTGTATTAAGGACTCTGTCATTGTGCAACCACCACCATCCATCCACAGCACTCTTCTCGCTAAACTGAGACTCTGTCCCCCTTGGACACTAACTCCGAGTTCCCCGCTTCCTGCACCACTGGTTTCGAACTGGCCTTTGAGGGGACTCAGGGGTGCACCACGCCCCGACAGGCTGCCTGGGAGGGGAGAAGGTCATGGGAAGGATGAGCAAGCAGGGTTCTCCTTTAATGTAAGTCAAAAGGCAGCTCTGTTTTGATCTATTTAAGCCCCAGGGCTTCTGGGTTAGGTTTCCTTTGAGTAAAAGATGGCAGATTATTTTTTGAAGTCTAAAAACAGCTGGATGGGATGATCTTAAAGGTCTTGTGGGTTAGGAGGAACCAGGCTAAGGGGCTTGAGTTTCTCTCGAGGAAAGCTCTGCCCACCAGCAAAGAGGTTGGGACCTGCCTCCCTGTGTCCAGAGCAGGACAGAATGAGTCCCCCAGAAAGGTCCGGGCACATCCCAGAACCCAGCTTCCCTACCCCAGACCTTTGTCTATTCCTTTCCCCCTGCACACTTGGCATCCTGACTTCAGGCTCTGGGGACCTGTAGAACCAGCGACTCCCTGCACTCTGAAAGTGCGGAGAGTGGGGGCAGGAGGTGTGCAGCCTACTCATCCATCCCAGTGGAAAGCCTGGAGGTGACACCCACCCCCGATCACTGACCAGGCCATCTATCTGGGTGCAGGACATTGACCAGGGTGAGGAGGGCAAGGGAGGCAGTGGGTACAGGGCTGGCACTGAAGGAGATGGAGAGGCCTGGGAGGCTGCCTCCATCAACAGCACCTGGTTCAGGACAGAGCCTCCCTGGGTGGACACACTCCCCCCATCCTGCACCCGAGGCCGACAGGGTTGTAAATGCCCAGTGGCAGCACCCACATGTCAGCCAGGTGGGCTCTGCAGAAAGAGATGAGGTCAGAAAGAGCCACCTGAGCGCTGGCTCTGCAAGCAGGATTCAAGCTTCCCACAGAAGACCAGCCTTACCCCACAGATGTGCCTGGACCCCTTCCCTCCCCCAGATTGTCTCAATTAAGAGGGAGATAGATGGAAAATCCTGACTTTTCCTCCTCCGAAGAAACAGAAGTCCTCGCTGCCATTTTCTTTTCAACCTGGGTCACTTCCCTCGATCAAAACCTAAGGGACCAGCCTATCAGGTTCTGAAAACTGCCTTCCAGACTTGGAGACTTGCCTTGCTGGGGGTGTCTCTCCCCTCTAGGTCTTTTCCAGGAGAACAAGTTTCCCCAGCCATTGAGTCAGGCATCTCTGTGGACAGTGGGAAGTGGGCTTGGGACACAACCGTGCACACACGAGCTGGACAGGCAAGCACACAGGTCCAGCTTTTGTGATCACTTCCAGCCCCTCTGGCTCCAGCCACGTCCAGGCACCCAGTCTCGTCTCTCTGGAGTCACCTCCTTCCGGGCCACCGCCCAGTCCCATTCTGGGGCCTGTCTCTCCTCACTGACGCTCAGGAGTCTGCCCCACCCCTTTCCTAGGTCCCCAGAATGTCCCCAACCTGGGCCCACGCTCTCCTCAAGGTTACTCCCCTGGGCAATTTTGGTTCCAGTTTCTACTGGTTGCACTTTGTAATTCCAGAACCGCCATTAATCATTCTTAAGCACACTGAATGCAATATTTTCCCTAAGAACTGAAATTTTTTCACAACTCTGCACCCTCCTGCCATCTCCAATTACCCACACTCATCAGTCATTAACAGAATGCATTAGCATATCTGTGACTTCCATGTACCTTGATTAATCTGGCTTGGAGTTTTCTCCCAATCTCCCTAATTGGTGGAGGAGTGACCTGGATGCAAGTGGGGGTGGGGGTGGGGAGGGTGCACACCCCACTCAGTCTCAGAGGCAAAATGTTAGCACAGAAATAGAGTCCCGATGGTATTGAGTCCAACTCTTCCTTTTTGCAAATGAGGAAACAGAGGCTGGAAGAGATGAAGTAACACCTCACACCCTCCTCCTCCCCCTCCTCCTCCACTGAGTTTCCTGCGAACTCGTTGCCAGAAATGCTCTGCAGAAAGTGAAAGTGAGGAAGGGGTGGCGGGGGGTATGTAGAACCCAGGGGATCTGTGATGGAGCAAAGTTCGGAAAGCCTAAATATATACGTCACTCGCCCGGATATTCATAAGGGACAGTAGTACATTGAAGGCCTTTGAGAAGTCTCACATTAAAGAAACCTTTTAACTCTGTTTAATTCTGAACTCCTTTTAGCATTGCCTCTTCTTTTCTCTGGGCCACCTGTATCAGCTATGCACTGCTGTTATAAAACATACCCCAGAATGAAGTGGCTTGAAACAACAAACATAACAAACATGTTACCTCACATAGTAATAGTGAGGGGCAGGAATCCGTGGATGGTTGTAGCTGGGTGATTCATGCTCAGGGTCTCCCACAAGGTGACAATCACGATGTCACCTGGGGCTGCAGTCACATGAAGGCCAGACCAGGGCTGGAGGGTCTGTTTCCACGTTGGCTGAAGGCCTGGGTCCCTCATCAAGGCGGCCTCTCGATGGGGATGCTTGTGCGTCCTTGTGACGGGACAGCTGGCTTCCCTCAGCGTGAGTCGCCTGAGAGAGACAGAGCAGGGGATGGAAGCTTCAATGTCTTTCATGACATATCCTTACAAGCCCCACGCCATCATTTCCACAATGTCCCGTGGATCACACAGGCCAACCACGTTCACTGTGGGAGGCACCGTGTGGGTGTGACCTGTGAATACCAGGAGATAGAACTCCAGGGTGGCTATCCTGGAGGCCGGCCTCCATGCCGACCAACTCTGCACATCTTGCGAACCACTCGCCCAGAACCTGCTCCGCAGGGACTGCACTGGAACGGAGAAGGGGGTGAGTGTCCCAGCCCTCAACCTGATGCAACCGAGATGAGATGCCGAGGGTGGCATTGCCTGGCTCTGCTTCCTCAGGACCACACCCCAGCCCTTCTCTTCCACTTTGTTTTACCTGGTCCCATCCTTCCAGGAGGCCCTGTTCTTCTCCCTGCAGGGCCAAGCTCGGCCTGGCAGCTGCGGTGAGCCAGTGGCCCCAGCCTCGGGCAAGGCCCAAAGCCAGCATTCTCTCTGCCTGGGGTCAGCTCCCAGCCTCTGCTTGGGCAAGGCTGACTGCTCTTTCCCGTGTGGGGAGCCGTTCATGAGTTCCTAGTTCCAGTGTGGAGGCAACTCTAATAAGAATAAAAATTGCTAACACACATTAAGAGCTTATGGTAAGCCAGGCACTGTGCCAACAGCTTTCCGTGAACTGTATCATTTAATTCTCAATGACCCTAAGAGGTAGTTCCTATAGCCTCATTGGATAGATAAGAGCACTGAAGCTCTCTGGCCAGTCGAGGAATGTGGCCCACAGTGCATCGCTGAAAGCAGCCTAAATGAAAGGAACCTGGGACTGTCTGATTCCAGAGCCCATGCTGCTAACTACTAACCTATACTGCCTCTGGCTTCCAGGTCACCTGGGCCGCGAGAGAGTCTTTTCCGGCTTGAGGAGCCGTGTTCTCGCACATCACCAGGTGTTCCAGTGACTGCCCACTCTCCTAGGTCAGTGCCGTCAATCCTTAGATTTTAAAATGCCTTATACAGAATGATACTTACCAATAATCATCTACCAACAACAACAAAAAGGTGGCTTTTCTTCACCCACTCCCTCAAAACAGGTTTTAAAAGACTAACGAATAGTCTGAAAGGCAATTATTTTACATGAAAATATCAGCATTGTATATACAGGTTCCAGTTCAAAGAACAACCCTTTTTAATTACAAAATCTTTTATTACAAAATCATAAGCATGTAATTCTGTGACATAACAATGTCAAACTCAAGTATACCATATGACATTTTAGGTGAAATGTTCAAATTAAAACTATAAGTGATTACATCGATATTATCACCCCACCAACCATAGCCAAGCAGGACTGACTTCCGCCAGACCCTGTCTGCAGTTGTAAAATACCTAACAGTAGCACGAAGGAGTAAGCGAATAGAATTTTCATGTTGTAAGAATCTTACATTTCATATTTAGTGTTACAATATTAACTTAAATAACTATAAAGTCAGGATGCATAGGACAATCACAAAAAAATACAGACACAGGTTTTTTTAAAGTTGATGTCTTAAAATTGAATCTTTTTTTAAAAAGCTAACCTATCCAAAACAGGAAGAGAGGAAGAAGGGAACAAAACCACAGGAGAAAACTGAAAAGCAGATAGGAGTTGCGGTGGATGGACTTTTAAAGGGCCCCCAGTAATCCCCACTTTCTGGGGTTCACACCCTTGTGTAAGACCCTCCCCTGCGTGTAGACAAGGGCTGGGACTCGCCTCTAACCAACAGAATGCAGCAAAGACAGTGGGTGTCCCTGCCTGATTCCACTACATAAGACTGTAACTTCCATCCTGGTAACAGACACTTTCCTTGGCTGGCTTTGCTGAAACAAACTGCTGTCCGTGAGCTGTCCTGTGGAGAAGGTCACAGGGCAAGGGACAGAGGGCAGCCTCTGGCCAACAGTCACAAAAAACTGAGGGTCTCATCCCAACAGCATGTGATGAACTGAATCTTGCCAGTGGTGTTGCAAGTGAATCCTTCCCCCGTCAAGCTTTCGGATGAGACTGTTTCCTGGCCAACACCTTGATGCCAGCCAGAACCAGATTACTGACTACAGAGGCTGTGAGGTAATAAACACACATACATCATTTAACCCCTGAAGTGTGTGGGACTCGGCGATGTCGAGTTATCCCCTACAAGATCTGACTGTAACTAGGCACGGACCCTATTTTGCATAGTTCACTCCTTTACTTACCTTGCTTTTGCCAGACTGACTTCCTTTTCATTTCACAGACACACCACGCCCATGCCCCCTCGGACCTTTGCACTCGCCTGTCCCTCCGCTGCTAGAGTTCTTTCCCAGGTCTTGGCAGGACAGCATCCCTACAAGAGACTCCACTGATCAGAGTCCTGATGAAAGAGAGATGGCACAGCCAACCTGGGTCATTGGAGGGAAGTTCAATAAGAAGAGTATTTACAAACCTACGACCAGGGTGTAAGGAGATCACCAGTACAACACAGTGTCTGGAGCCAGTGCCAGCTGGGCTTGAAGTGTGGACAAGGAGAGAAAACCACTTCCAGAATGTGTTGAGCCACCAAAGTGAGAGCCAGGGAATAAACACAGTTTCAGTCTCCTCTCTCCCTCCAGTCTCTGCCAGTGCCCTGGGTGGGCAAATGCAACCAGAACTCAGAGGATGAAAGAGCCCTTTGCTGTGGTTCAGGCCCCTGCACAATGGTGGAGCAAGATTCTGGGGGAGCACACAGAATATCCAGCACAGACGCTGTGACTTCCCACCTGAACAGCCATTCCTTCCCATCCCCTTCCTAATTTCTCCTAATTTTACTACCTGAATTCATCTTACTTATTCTGTTACTTGCAGGTTGCCCAACTCCCCTCTTCTGAATGTAAGAGCCAGGAACACAGGGACAGTGTCTGACTGATTGCTGTGTCCCCAGAGCCTAGAACAGAGCTTCCTATTCTAACAGATGCAGAGTGCTGCCACGACCACTTCGGAGAAAACACATAGGTGGGTATGTGGGTCACTGCCACCCCAACAAGGCTAGGAGACCCGTGCAAACAGCCACATCCTCTCTTGTTTTTTAAAACTCATAGACTTTTTTTAGAGCAGTTTTAGGTATACAGAAAAATTGATTGGGGAGTACAGAGAAAGCACATAAACTTTCTATCTACCCTGTCTCACTGATTGTTTATATTTTGTATCAGTGTGGCACACTTGTTACAATTCATGAGCCAATATTGATACTTTATTATTAACTAACATCTACAGTTTACACTGGGGTTCACATTTTGTGGCAAAGGCATAATGACAGATGTCCATCACTACTGTATCACGCAAAGTAGTTTCACTGCCCCAAACCCTTTCTGCTTTGTTTATTCATCTTTCTCTCTCTCAAAAACCCTTGACAACCACGGGCCTTTCTACTGTGTCCATTGTCAGAGTGCTACATAGTTGGAATCGTACAGGACCTCCTCGTCTTTGATCCCTGGGGCCGGGCATTACAGAGAACCTGTGAGTATTTTCCAAGGGCACAAATGAATGGACTTAGAGATGCCCACATTCTGCGGGGATTTCAGCACATCGGGAAGGAGTGAGCCTGGGAAACCTTCATTCCATCCCCCCTTTTGCCCTCCTCTCCCCCAGCCTCACTTGTATTCCTCATCCGCTTTACACTGTACCGAGATTTCCTCATATGAAAGCTAATTTAGGCACCATAACAGAGACTATATTTAATGCAAATGGAAGAAGTAGCAACGGAAGGATTTATGGTAATAATAACCTGCTTGTAATAACACAGAGTGGGTCACCTGCTTAAGATACAGTGGATGAAAGAGAAGGAAATTCACCTCCCAAAAGAACGTGGTGTCACCAGAAAACTATTGGAGCACCAAGTCTTGGATGGTCTTATTAAATCCCATAGATCTTACCATGCTTTCCTGCAGGAAGAGGGCTACTGCTTTCCCTGGTTCAGACACAGACCAAAGTGAGACCTGACGCAGAAATGGGGGTGGAGGGTGGAGGGCAGTTCCCCGAAAAGCCCAGAGTCAGTGTCTAGTGGGCGGAGGGCCCATGTGCGCAAAGCCCCTCATGGGGCCACGTGCTGCTCAGCGTAGAGTACTAAGGGTGGAGGGGAATTCCTGCTGTGAGGAGAATGGGAGAGAAGGAAGCAGGAAGCTGTCCCTTCATGAGGGATGGCTGTGACGTTATTGATCCAACCTTTCACAGGCACTGACCTGAAGCTGAAATAGGAAGAGAGAGGTTCCAGAAAGCTGTAACGCCACAAATGCCAGGCGCATCATGGTGGGTAGCAGTGGCAGGAGGCTCTGATTAACCAGCCAGCTCTGCATGTTGATAGAAACTTGGGTTCAGATCCCAGCCCCATACTCTAGCCTGCACGATGATGAGCACATTGTAAAAGTTGCTTCTTTCGTTCCCAGCACTGAGTGGATTCTCTATCGGGCTTCATTTATTTAGGACATTGGCCCCAGGATCTGAGTTGCCTGGCCAGGAGGAGGGAGGCTTCCTTGCTGCCAGCTAGATTCAGAGCCTGGATGTCTTCAGAGTGGGAGTAGCACCATCCCTGCCTCATAAGGACCCTCATTCCCAGGAGAGCCCCCACCTTGGAGAAGCAGGGGAGGCTACAGAGCCCAGGCTGCTGTCAGTGAGCTCGCAGCTGGTTGCCCCATCCTCAGCAGCCCCCTCCT
>PVIA01011658.1:30000-43041 GCA_004024845.1 Tonatia bakeri | reverse complement strand
TGGGGGAGGGCAGGGTTGGTGGGCCAGGAATGCAGGCTTGGCACTCAACTCTTCATAGGTGGCTGACCCTCCCCCGCTGAGTCTAGCTGGGGTGTGGGCTCAGGTGTGTCTGCATCTGGAGGAGTGGATTGCCTGGCATCTGGCCAAATCGTGCACATAACAGCCACATAGCTAAGGGCCCTCTGCTCAGACATGGCTCTCAACCGTTGCCTTGCTTTGACAATCCTACCAATCTAACCACCAAGCACTGGCCACCCTTCTTTCCCTTTGCATTCAGATGAACCTTATTTGTAGGTGGGCCTTTTCTCTGGGCAAGGGCATCACAGGCAGAGTGGCCAGGGTGCTTCTGGGCACATCATTTTCTCAGCAGAAATCGTGCCAGGCCAGAGATGGTCGGGCAGCCAACTGCCCTCTCCTTAGACAGGTCATTTCAACACTTGGCCTCAATCTCCTCGTCTGTAACAAGGGAGATACTAACAGCCACAATGTCAGAGGCTCATGGCAAGTGCTCAATAACTGTGAGCTGCTGCTCAGATTTCCCTTTGGGTCCTTCTAATCCTCACTTGGGGTTTCTATCCTTTAAAGAGCCCCATGGCTATAGGAAATGTAATCCCTGAAAATAACTCTTAGAGGTGCTTGTTGGGAGGTCTGGGACATTTCTGCCAATTCCAAAATTCAACCTAGAAAAGGGATAGAGATGGGTCCAGAGAGATGGCCTGGGCTGGCTGTTGTCCAGCCTCCTTTCTCCGGCATGCCTGTCCCTCATCCAGTGCATGCCAGATGCTCAGATGCCAAATGAATGGAGGCACTGGCCCTGGGGCTCCCAGGCCCCATCAGCAGGGCCATGTGTGTTTCAGAGCCCTGTGTGCACACCAAAGGCAGACTGGGGCTGTTCCCGTGCCTGCAGCCACCACTGCAGGTGTATTTTCACTCCAGGGCCTCGGGAAGTTCGCATCAGGTCAGCAGTGCCAATGGCCTCCCCTGGCCCCAAATGAAGTCCAGCTCTCTGGGCCAGATGTATGCCCCTTCCTCACTCCCCAGCCCTCAGCTGGCTCCAAGGTCCCCCCTCACCTGCCACTTCCTGCCTGAACAGCTATAAGAGCCCCCCACGGAGCCTCCTACTTCCTCTTCACCTCCCCCCACCCCATTCTTATAGCAGTCAGAGTGAACTTCCAAACAGAGAAATCAAAACCATGTCACTTACCATCCTCCAGTGGCTTCCCATTGAAATAAAGTTCCCCTTCCCCTTTATGGCCCACAATGTCCTGCACAGTCCTGGCCTCACACTACATCTGCTCACTCACCATGCTCCACCCACCAGGGCTCTGCAGATCTGCTCCTGACACAGGGCCTTTGCACCTGCTGTTGCCTCTGCCTGGAATGTTCTTCCTTCAATCTTCAAAGGTTGGCTCTTTCATTTAGGTTTCAACTCAAATGCTGCCTCCTTCAAGTGAGCTTCCTTGACCTAGTATCTAAAGGAGGCCTAGTCACTTTCTAAAATACCAGCTCATTTTATTGTCTTCACTGCACCTATCCTGATTTGAACCAGTCTTATCTGTGTTCATGTAGAGTGCTCTTCTCCCTCCACTAGAATGTGGCTCCCTGAGAGGAGGGACATTGCCTGTCTGGTTCACTGCTCTCTACAGAGTGCCTGGCTCCTGTTACGCTTTGACGGGCGTCTGGGGGATGAGTGAGTGAAGGAATCTTTACCTCCTTAACCCTACATTGCTGCCCAGTCAAACATTTCCTGACACCCTTGCCCCTAGTAGGCCCTTTCCTCCCACTTCCAGGACTTCTCAGGCCCTAATACAAATTCTGTCTCCTCTTTTGTCATGTACCATATTTTTCAGACTATAAGATGCACTCCCCCCACCAAATTTGGCAGGAAAATGCAGCGGCGACCCTGCTCTTGCCTCCTGTGACCCAGCTCCACCAACACCCCTTCCACCTACAGCAAGCCAGGTAAGCTACATTCGGACTACAAGATGTACCCCCCTTTTCCTCCCAAATTTGGGGGAGAAGTGCACCTTATAGTCTGAAAAATACAGTAATTGCTCCTCTGTTGCTCTCTAAAGCCATTCGCCAGTCCTTTTCCATGGATCTGCATTATTTGAGGACATGCTATGTGTCCCCTATGTTTATTGGCACATATGGGCAGGGACCCCACTTGTCTCATCCTCATATTCCTGTGGCCAGGGAGGACACCCAGTCAGACATGTGGACGGTTGAATCAGGACACCACCTGGCCCCAGGTGACATTGTGAAGCTGATGAATGGCTTTTGACATTTGGATTCTCCCATTTATTTCCTTTATCCATGTCCTGGGGCCCCTTTACTTCCTCTAGGTTCTCCTCCCCCCATTTCACTTCCCCATCCCCAATTAAGGCCTATTCTTAGAACTTCAACACCAAGGACCATGAGAGTATCGCCTCTCCCAAGAGGAGCCTCGTTTTAACCGTAACCCCTGCCTTGAGCTAATGGGAAGGTGTTCTGTCGGTGTAATTTCATGATCAATGACAGATTTCTTTCCCACGCAAGAGCTTTCCTGTGCACACTAAATCTTGCCACAGAGGCGATTATATGTACTTGTTCTGCATCTGTTGAGCTCAGTGGGGCTGCATGACCAGGACAGAGGCCACTCTCTGACTTCCTTAGGTCTTCCCCTGAGTTCTCCCAAGAGTGCTGGGTGCCTGGAACAACAGTATGAACAAACTGGTATATCCTGGAGGTTATGTTCACAAAAAGGACAGAAATAGGCTTCTTATCCTTCAGGCCTGGTCCGGCTGTGGCCACCTCCCGCTCTGAGAGTGTAAGAGTGTTAGCTAGGGCCAATCTGGAGGCTGAGGAAGCATCAGGACATGAAGCCCCCTGTTCCCAGGTGCCTGGAAACTTGCAGATCATGAAGCTGAGAGTGGAAATGTGTGAGGTTTCCATCTTCTTTGTGGTTTGTCCTCCTATACCTAACTGTATCCAAGGCCTTATAGGTGGGGTGAGGCAGAAAACTGGGGAGAAAGGGCTTGCATGCATTCCTAAAACAGTGGGCTCAGCCTTTTAGGTTGACCACCCATATCTTCACCTGACATTTTATGAAGACGCCACCAGCAAATCCTCTGAATTCTTTGTCAAACACAGATTTTGAATTTGTTTGCTCCTCTTTCCCCATTGCCACTGTGTCCCTCATCCACACTGCCGCCTTCCTTCACCAGAACGACCACGCTGCAGGAGCCTCCCAACTGGAATCTCTGTTTCCTCTGAACTAGTCCCCACCCAGGGTTCAGAGTGATCTTTTGAAATGTACATCTGATTGATCATTCTCACTACTCAATCCTTTGATGGCTGCTCATTGGGCTTCAGGTAAAACCCAAACTCAGCAAATCCTGCTGTCTGGCCCTCACTATCTCGTGACTCTGCTCACAAGGCCCAGCGCAGGGCCTGCCTTCCCCATTCCCTCTGCTGAGCTCCTCACCCACCATCATCTCTCACCCACCACGTGATTGCTCCTTCTCACAACTGAGAGCCCTCAGAGAGGCTTTCCCCAACCTCCTGTCTGAAGGAGAGCCCCTCTATTATTCTCTACCAATAGGACCCATCTGGTTTTCCTACACTTCACTCCAATGTATCATTATTTTATACAAGCACTGGCACATTTGTTGTCTTTCTCACTAGACTCAAACGACAGGTGGAGAGAAATTTTGTCTTTTTCACTAGGCTCAAGCATGAAATGGGGTCTTTCTTATTCACTATCACATCCCCAGCATCTAACAGGCAAATGTCATTTGCGTATGACATTTATTGTCATATGTTTATCAGGTAAGTAGTAGAAACAGAGGAGCTTGGGTGCCCACTGTTCATGGGGGTATCTGAGGCAGGTCCCCAGCACTCAGCCTAGGACAGAGCAAGGAGAAACGTCAAGGTCATTCCAGAACCTCACGGGAGAAAGCCTCCTGAGTAGTGCTCAGTATTCCCGAGGGCCGAGCTAATGTGGGACAACTCTTTGTTGGCAGTACCAGAGAACTCTAATTCCCGAAGTTATCAAAATCTCCCACCCTGATTGATAATGGAATATTTTTATCATGAATACTTTAGAGTTGAGCATGGCATAGGAAATTAAATTATAGAGCTCAAAGAGAAGGAAACTGATGTCCAGAGAGATTAAGTAGTTCACCTAAAATTACCAGTTATTGCTGGTGGAGCCAGGGCTAGAATCTGTTGTTGGCTCCACTTTCCCCTGCAGCCCATTTTCTCTCTGGCCCTCTCCTAGGAGCCGAGGAGCGATTTGCCTTTGTCACAGGCTGGTTTTCTGAAGGGAGAAGGCCTGTGGGACCTGCAACTTATTTTTGTATTTTCAAAATGTCAGAGACTATGTAATTCAAAATGTTTTAGGCACAACATCATCTCGAAAGTTTTGGCACACTTAAGGATGCAGAAAAGTCCCTCAGAGAGAAAAGATCAAGGACAGTATCCGTTATCTATTGCCGTGTAATCAACTGCCCCAAAAGTTAGTTGCTCAAAACCACCATTTACTATCTCGTGATTCTGTGAGCATGCAATTTGGGCTCCATTTAGATGGGCAGGTTTTCTGCTGCCTCCCTGCCTCTGCTGGTGCTCATGCAGCCCTAGTCAGCAGGCAGGGCTGCCCAGGGCTGTTTGGTCCTAGATGTCTTCACTCACATGGTTGGAATAACAGGGTGAGTGGGCCACCTGTCTCAAGTGTCTGGAAAGAGAGACCAGTTTCCAAAAGTTCAAAAGAGAGCAAACCCCAATGTGAAAGTGATTTTCAAACCTCCGCTTGTACTTATCTTTACTAATATCTCATTGGCCAAAGTAAGCCAAGTCAAGTTCAGAATCAAAGAATGGAGAAATAGACTCCAATTCCTGATGGGAGGAGCTACAAAATATTGTTGTCATGTTTGTTCAATCTACCATAAGGGCTGAGTCAGCATCATATTCATATTGAGAATAATGTAACCATCCTATGATTCATCTGGTCCATTGGAGGTGGGGGAGGGAGGTTGGAGGGAGGGGCTAGCAGTAGCTCTGGGCTGTGAGGTGAGGAAAAGCATTAACAGCCCTGGGGAATGGAAGTTGGAGATGGGAGACCTCTGGCACCCAGCCCAGGATGTCTCACAGGGTTGGAAGTGGGCTGACCAGGAGTACCCAGTGGAGAGGACAGACCTCGGGCAGTTCAGGAACTCTGCGCTGCTTCCTTCTTTTCTCTCCTGGGATCATGAGATGCTGCTTATGTAAGTGATTTGGCCTCGAGAAAAAGAGAAAGTGCCTTCCACTCAAAACATAGGCCAGTCAGGGCTGTGGCCTGTGTTCCTAAAAATAAAGCCTGGGTAGGAAAATGAGGGCTAATGCACCTGGAGGTGAAACCACAGGTCAGGTGGGCAAAGCTTTTAAATGTACCCTCCCCCGTGTTGGGAATAGCCGGTGACGTCCCCCAAGCCCAAGGAGAGCCGGCCCACAGAAGGCAGGCTGCAAAGCAAGGCAATGATGGGCTGAGCTCTCTGTTGGATCCTATCTGCCAGAAACGGACTGAAGTCCCAAATTTCCCACTTTGGCAGACTGCAAGCCATCAAAGAAATTGAATTTACTTTACAAAGCGGAGGCCTTATTATAGATTGAGCCGGCGATTCTCACACTGCAAACCAGTGTTTTCGCATCCCTCGGCCAAACATGCCCCGCGGACCTGGCCTAGGAGGGCGAAGCGTCGGAGCCCACCGCGAAGGCAGAGGGGCTTCCAAACGAGGTGAGGGAGGGACGCTGCTCTGAGGCTGTTTTCTTGTAGCTCCAGACAAATTAAAAACCTCCTTACCAGCCATTCATTCTGAGGAGGCCTCTTCCTTCCTCCGCAGGGGGCTGCAGCGCTGGAAGGGGATCGGACTCTGGGAGGCTGGGCCTCCCAGTGCCCTCAAGGAGGGGCGGCCTGCGAGAATGGCACGAGGGAGGCCCTAACCCCGAGGGGACTGGCAAGCAGGGAGTGGGGGCAAAGTGCAGCCCAGGTCACTGGGGAAAAAGAAATCTCAAAATAAGGGAGTGGGGGAAAGTTTCACTTCCAGTCTAATTATGAAAGAAGCCCGGGTAGAGAGGGGCGGGAGAGCCCAAAGGAGGGACAGAAGGGACGTGGGATGTTCGTTGCAAAGAGCAGAGTTTCTGAGGGGGCACCGGCTATTGAAGGAGCCCAGGCCGGGGAAGTGCCGTCTCTTCACACAGGGGCCGATTCATAGCTGATTTTGAGGGACCTGGAAGCACATTTGCCTGGGACTCCCGAAGAAGAAGGGCAAAATATCCCATAAAGGGTGGGACGAATTGATTTCCCAAAGAACAGCGTCATTTCCTCCGAATGCCCTCTCCAGTGTTCCTTAATCTAGCCTGGAGGCAGCAGGTGACCTCGGCTCAGGCCCCTGGAGGCGCCTTTGTTCTGGGGCCTTCTGCAGCCCGCCCCGCCCCCACCCCTTGCACCTGGGCAGCAGCCTCCAAATGCACTTGTCCACCCTTGGCTGGCTCGCGGGGCGGGTGGGCGGATGCCTTTGTATGTGAAAAGCCATGAATCTTCCAACCCGTTTTCCCTTCGGCTTGACACTTTCGTTAATGGTTTTCCTGTTCACTCGGACAGCCTCAGAAACCTGCTCCCAGGAAAAGAATAGCTTAGCCTGCAAAATCTGGCGAGACGAGTTCATGAGCGAGACTACCACGCGGGCAGACCCTCACTGTTGCCGGGGAGAGCCCTGCCCTTAGGGAACGCGGCTCTGCCCTGCGATCCGCAGGTGTTCGCGGCTGAGTTCTAATCCTGCCCCTCGGAGGTTTGCTAATTTAATTGTGTAATGGTCCACACCTGAGACATGCCCTGAACTACCTACGTTTTAGGAAACGACTTAGCTGGAAAGAAAGAGTATTGAGTGTTAAAGTAAGAGTATTAAGACAGGGAATTAGACATTGAAAGCCTTTACCATCTTTCAAACATCTGAGTCAAACAGAAGAAAACCGGAGGGGGAGGCGACCTCCAAGTTAGAAGTAATTAAAGTTCTTGCTAAGTGATTCTGAAATATGTCTTTAGCTCTTCTAAATTAAATATCCCGGGTTTTTTAAGAGCGATTTCCCCAAACATTTATTATTCACGTCAGTAGGGCAGACGGCAAACCACTGTAAGATTTATAGAAACGAAAAGACTTCCTATGCCAAAGGTTAATGAAAGTGTAATTTGAATCACGAAACCTTTCTGTGCCGGCTCACTTTCCACCGAGGGCTCATTAAGCATGCGGTGGGTACCGCGGGAGGCCGGTGACGTCACAGCGGGGATTTTAACGGGGCGGGGCCAGGCTGCCGGGGATGGAATTCTTTAAAAATATAAAAGCTTCTCTCTCCCCTTCTGCCTCCCCAGCTGTAACGACTTCACCAACTGTCTTGGTTCCACCCTGAGGATTTCACTGAGAGAACACGTTAGAGGGAATCAGGAAGCAGAGAAAAGGTCACAAAATAAGCACCTCAGGAACAATGAAAGCTTTTCTCTATGCAGCAGTGGGGGAGTTGCTAGAAAAACTGGAAAGGTATTAATCAGAAGTGGCTATAAATCCTCTGGAGTTTTGCTCTTATAAAACTCCTCAGAGAAAGTCTTGAAGGAAATGCAGGTCAAAGCCCAAAAAAGCTCTTGATCAGAGATTGCCGGAGGAAAATCTTCCCAGACGCCGTTTAATAGGCAGCAATCACCCCAGGAGTGGGGAAGCCAAGTACGCTTGAAACATGGTTGCAATTCCTAATAGGTCTTGTCACACTTAAGGCACTGCAAGCTCCATCCAACGAACAGCTGAAGCTAGCTGGCGATTCATAAAGCCAACAGTTTAAAGTTTATTATGATGAAAGCACTTAATGACAGCCATCGCTAGGGGCCCATCATTTATAAAGCTGTGCTGAGTATTAGACATGTAGCATGACCACCAATTTTATGTCACAATTGCTACCATAAAATGACCTTTGGTGATTTTTGCTGCATGTGGTGGACAGCTCTTCCTTCACATTAGTGCTCTGTGGCTTTCTTTGCAGACTATTATGCTGTCTAAAGCTTATTTGGCACTGCCGTGAGCCTCAACCCTTGTTATTACCCCGAAGGCCTGTCTTAAAAAAAAAAAAATCTCATGCTCTATTACGCCACTTCAATAATTTACAGTTCTTACCAGCCTTGGTTAGTGTAATATTTTAATGCAAATATGCTTTACCACTGCATTTTATTTAAAAAGAAAAAAGTTCCCATGCTTCTGGCTGGTGCAATATCTATTTGATGGGAGTTCACTGAAATCAGCCTCTTATTCCCTGGTCAGGTCTCACTGAATGGGCACTCATTTCCCTGTTCGGTTAAAACACCTCCAGAAAAAAAAAAAAAAGGTTAATTAAACTTCTCTTGAGAAAGAGGGATTTTTTTTAAGATACTATGTGTGATAAACCCACCTAAGGCAGAAACACCAATTCTTATTTCCCTACATCCAGTCCCCAGTGCAAATTTGCATCTGAGTAACATTATTTAATTAGGATTCCATTTGCCAACCTGCTTTGTGTAGTTAGAAAGTGTTTGAATACACGGCCCCTGTACGGCTCCAGTGCAAACCATTGCTGAGAAAGCGGTCTGTCCATGCTACACCACCTTTAAATTGTGTATATAATTTTATAAATGATATAAAATCTGCTTTCAGTCCCTGAAAAAAAAAAAAGAAAAGAAACACAAGCATGGCACACTGCAATTTTGGAAGGATTTAAAATATGTGATTTCTGCTGGTACCTACTGTATTGGTTTTTATATAAAGCTTTTTTCAATAAGGTAAATTGTTACATGACAAACTCATCTTCCACCATTATCATCTGCTGTTTGTGTTTAACAACAGGAGTCCCGCTCTAACAAAACTGTTGTAATGGCTGTACAAATTACTCAGCTGAAAGCTTTTCACCAAACAAAACAGTATTAATCAGCAGTTCTTATGAAGGTGCTAATTAAAAACAATTTTCTTCCTCAGTTTGCAATACTAAAGCCATCTTCACTTGCACAGTTTCCAATATACAGCTACTGTATTTGCTCACACTTCAGGCCCTCTATTAACTATTGAATCTCCTATTAGTCATTTTATTACATTTCTGTTCACAAGCTTGTTGACATTTTAGAAGTCATAGTATGATCTGTTTTATCTATTAAAAAATGTATTAATTGAAAAGTCAGGGAACAGAAAAGGAAGAATGTAGACTCCAAGTGCACGGACTTCTAGAGCAGAGAACACATGAACACTCAGCCACGGCCTGGGCAATGAGTTCTCTGGGTGAAATAAAATCTGAGAATTAAAACTGGCGTTTCAGGCTTAATGGTTTTTTAAACACCAACAGGCTCCTTCTTAATTTGGAAATAGTCCTCTCAGGAAAACATTTGCCCTGTGTCGAAATTCAGTTTTGAAGGAGACCTAGTCTGACTTTCAAATCAATTTTTTCTCTATGTGATACAATCAGAAGTATGACATTTCATACAGTCTCAACTCAGATTTTGATCTGGGTTGGAGTCTAGGAACTGGAGCCCCAATCTAGGTTCTAAACAGCCTAATCTTCCCTGTAAGTGTATCTGCGTGTACGTGTGTCTACATATACTTTGATTCTGAGTAGCTATCCTGTCCTGCTCCCCACCCCCCACCCCACCCCCCGGCACCCTGCTGGACAGTGCCACAAAATTGATCTGCATTGATTGCAAACAAGTCAAATGCTGACTAAGCGCAAAGACAAACTCCATGGAAGCTGGGTTGAGGGAAGGGAACAGTCTATTTCTATTTCAAAAACAAAAAATAAAAGTCTAACCTTTAGGGGAAGGTATGCTTCACTTTGGTAGTGGACAGAAGGAAAAACAAAACACCACTACCCCAACATTGTCCTGCCTATGGTATTAAAGCCAGGTTCTTCAACTGTCAAAAGCAGTTAACTAGTTTAGGATAGACACCTGGCTGTTGCAATAGGGCTCCAGAGGGCCACTAATCCTTCCATTCACTCAGTTAACTGCTGGATCCCCCAAATTGATTCAACAGGTATGCAGCGGTAAATTCAGCCCCTACCGAAAGGCAAAGGGAAAACCAGCAAGGGGCAGGCAGCTCGTCTCTGAAAACACCCGAGGAACCAGCCAGAAAAGCTTTTATGGCCCAGACAAGTTTTCTGCTGAATACTGAGCACCTAAATTACCCTTCCCTAATGGAAGTTACATTTTCATGCTCAGTCAAAAAGCCAACGAAATACACAATTTATACAAAATGGCATCAGCCTCTTAGGTAGTCTTTTCTAGCACTTTTATCCCAATTCACAGCATACGTCTTGCTATAAAATAAAATATATTTCTTATAACCAACTTGTATGTGGCTGTTCATATCACTGCATTGGAACTGACCATGGGTGATGTTAGAAATGTCCTTATATCCGCCAAATCTACTTAGGATGACAAAGGAAAATCATGAAGATACAGGTACAGTAGGAAGAGGAATATCATAATAATACTTATGATATCCTAAGCATACAGGCTTCCTTTTAAAACAAACACATGCATAATTAATCACATAATAGACAATTATGGAATGGGACATTTCAGCTGCAATTATACAACCCAATACTGATACATAGAAATAATTCTTAATTATAAAGTTCAAAAGAAATATAAATGGATAAACTTTCTAAAGCAGCTATATTTCCCCCTTCTCAATATTGGGATTTCATTAAAATGTGAGAATTTAAAAAACACTCTTAAGTTATTCAATAATATATATTAGTTTCTCACAGACTTCCAAAGAGCCTGGCTAAAGGCATTTCTCGATGAGGACCCCATAAAGAGGAGATCTATGAAACCCTAAACATTTTATAAGAGATTCTCTAGGTTTTAATCACACAATAAGCACATTTTTTTTACTAGATATTTCTTGGTAAGAACAGCTCCATTCTTATACCCTGTCTCAAGCTTAGGTAACTGTACACACCATTCTTAGATACTAAAAAAAAATACCTTACTGGTTTACTTTTTAAAATACAATTTCTCTCAGAGAAATAAACACTGAACGCACAAATGCAAATTGAATTCTTGCCAATTCATGTATTTTCATGAGGAAAAATGGAAATATTCTCATGATTCTGCTGTTCTATATTTTAAGAGAAAAAAAAAGAAGAAGAGACCATCTTAGGTGCCACTGCAGAGATGGGTTTCCTTTGTCTGGCACATTTAGTTGTAGGTTTTACAGAAGAAATCATTTCTGCTGTATTTTCACAAGTACAAATGGAACTACCTGTGTTGCCTTTTAAAACATTCCAAATTCTAATTTTTAAACAAGAAAATATGAAGCCAGTGTGCAACCTATACAGTCGCCAAAGGAGAGCTGCCACTAGCTGAACTACTCAGCTAAATGGCTGGTTTGCATTGCCCTGGTCTTTATCTAGCACTGAGAATAGACTGCTGTTTTATCCAAAGAGGAATAAATTGCTGTTATTGTGATGTTAGCCCATCACTTGGCATTGCAATTCAAGTTTTTGTGAGAAAGAAATGTATGATCTAACTGCGACTTGACCTGTGCCTTTCGAGATCCATCTAGGTGCTCTAATGGAGCAGAAAAAGTGGTGAATACAAGGACATGCAAACTGATGGTGAAAAATTTGTTTGATGATAGAAGGGAGAAGAGAAGACAGTTGAGAGTCAGCTGTTTTTATGAGAGCTAAGTTTGTTTAACATGCAAAAGATCCCCCCCACAGTCTCCCTTTAATTGTATCACACTAAACACATGCTTATGGAGATATCAGGATGTATAGCTAACCTACTAATGACATGGCTACTAAAGTGGGCACAGATGAGTCCTTATAGATAAACATCTGAATTTCCACAAAAGGCATTAGAGCATCTCGTGGATGCACTAGGCAAGAATATGCTTGGGTTCCCTGCAGAAAAGTCATTCCCTCTTAATCCTAGGTAGTACCTATTAAATGTTTACCATAAACTTGAATCGCAACCTATAACAATATATACTTACTTTAAATAAGATAATTGTGTGATTGAATTTTTTAAAAACTGCCCCTGGTTGCCATCTAGTTTCTCAACCATTTATTCAAAATTTCTCTGCAAAGGACCTATTTTGAAAGAGGCCTGGAGAACAGCAGCGGTTAGATTTGAGCCCTGATAAAGGCTCACTTTTCATTCATAGTCAGAGCCTAAATGTGCTCTTCTTGTACCTAAACAGATAATAAGCACTCAGCACACTCCTCCTCCTTGACACAACACATTGAGACTAATCACACATAATTGGAGAGGAGGAGCAGAGGGCTGGCCATGCTATTGTGTCCAGAGGACAAACGGTCAGTTTATGAGGCTTTGGGCTGATGTAGTCATTTCTTATACATCTATAGGGAAAAATCCATCCTGTTTAAAAGGAAAAAGAAGAATGAGCGAGGGAGGTAGAGAAAGAGAGGGCAGCTTTCACACTATTAATTTAAGGGAGATCAGAATGATATATGCTTTATTTTTATTAACCAGGATAGAATCGTCATTTTGCTGTTTTACAGATTAAAAACTACTGCCACCAAAAATGGAACAAAGACCAAGATATTTTTGTGGCGGTCACAAAAAGAAATTTTGCCTCAACTAGAGGTAAACATTTGTAGGTTGCTCACAAGTCCAGTTCAAATCTCAGACAGGCTGTTTACAGATATTTAAAGACAGACAAAGGTTTGGTGCAGGAAGAGCAACAAGCAGACTGAAACAAAGCGGGGTTGGGGATGGCTGGGAAGTAGTGTGGGTGAGGACTGGGGAACTCCATAACCCACGTGTGGAATGTCTCGAAGGTGGTGGGGGCCCAAGTCCCGGGGGCCAGAGAGTCTCGGGGAGCCAATCAATGGCCTGCTGAATGTTGTACCCATTACAGATTTCTGTTTTTGTAAAATATCCCCTGTGTACTTGGTGTTTTCTTCATCTTTTGAGCAGCTAAATCTTCTATCCACTTTTGGTTAAAATAAGAAGAAGTGGGTAATGAAGGTTCTCATCATATATATCCTGGT
>PVIA01011658.1:0-25000 GCA_004024845.1 Tonatia bakeri | reverse complement strand
CAGTGTCCTATATTGGTGTATACCCATAAATAATAAAAAGACCGACAACATTGCTTTATGTAAGCAAGCTTAGAAAAATCGCTCTCAGATAAGTGCTTTTGACCTAAATCTTGTAGCGCCTCGCTCTGACATATTACCCCACAACTGTGAAATTCTGTAGATTTAACAGTCTCAAACTGCCAAGTCACCCAGCCATAAAGCAAGCAGAGATAGAGATTTACAGTCCAACATGATACAATTAGACGTTTACTTTCTATTTATTTCAGCGTAGCTGAGCACTGAATCTACTTAAAAGCCAGAGTTTTTTTTTTATTAAAATGTAAATGCTTGTTTATCATTCATTCTGTGCCACCTCCCCTGCGTCCTACAAATTAGTCTATTACTAAATGAAAAGATAACTTTGTTTCAGAGGAAGGAGTAAACAGGAATGGCTTCTGTAAAATCCTTCTAGACATGCAAAGATAAAAGATGACTTTACGTAGGAAATAATCAGATACAAATAGCTGTTCAGAAGCAGCACACCTAAGAAGTACTTTAATCAAATATTTAGGTTACCTGCCAAAAAGACCATGATCTCTTCAAAATGCAATGCGGATTAAAGTGTTATCTAACACGAGCAGAAAACTAACCTTGGAGTGGAAGTTTGAAATGTGTTCATCATAATTTTCATGTCTTTGGATAGAGAAACCAGCTTTTTCAGCTAGATTGCAAAACTGGTTTAAAGTAGTCCCTCGGCGTGGGGCGAATACCATTGCTTTCCCCTAGAACATTAAAAAGGAAATTTACACATTTTAAAACTGGAAGGCAACCAAACACAACATACGTTGGTCAAAGCATTTAATGTATTGCTCTCAGGTAGAAAACTCAATTGTTCTTGAGACATCCACACAGGAAGGGCATTCACAGTGAGAAAAATTTCATGGATGGATATACATCAAATAAGAAAAAAAAATATATATATATGTATTTCATATTCAAATGGCCAGTGGCTTTCAAACAACACATGTAATAAACCCAATGTGACTCAAAGTTGGTATTCTACACAACACACACCTCTTTTGGACCCAATGGTTTACACAAAAGCCCTAGATTTTAAAGGAATTGGTCCAGGGCAGTGCCACCCACCTTGTGACTCGCTAGCAGCTGCCAACACGTCCGCAACCAGGCTCCAGAGCATGTGGCAACAGATGCCTATAAATGTTAGTTTATTGTGCTCTGAAACTTCAGTACCAAGAAATCCTCCGTGGAGACAAGTAACCACAACCCCTATTGGAGAAGGTTCACATTTCAGTCCCGCCACCAGCCTTCTCTGTGACCATGCTGTCAGGCACAAGTCCACAAGGGTCTTGTTTCCAGCTTCAATGAATCCTTTAAAATGGGCATCATTATAGCAAAGCAGCTCCTCACAGTACTCAAATGATTGCTTTTCAGAGAAAGTGGTACGAAGAGGGTAAACAGGCTTTTCTAACTGAACTGCACAACCTAGTAAGATTGTTGCAGTGGGGAGGAGGGGAAGACTTGAATAAAACATACACCGGATTTCAGAAGACCATCCGGCATGCAACTCCACAATGACCGTGGGCTAATTACTAGGTGTGTGTGGATTTTTTCCTCTCCCTCCTAGATGTGCACAGAATAGTTAAGCTCCAGAGTCTTCTTTTCTTTCTATTTGTTTAAAAGATGACTGTATGCTTCTGTTAATTTCAAGGTTACATTTCACCTTGATGAAATGCCACACTAGGTTTTGGGGGAATCATGAAAATCTATCTTGGTTTCTTATGAAAGGTGGTTTATCATTCACACCTGCCAGCTAGTTATTTGAGCACGTGGTACGTGTCAGACGCTGGGAGAGGTGCTCTGCACAGTCTCCCCGCGTCTTCAAACTACCAACAACATAGGGACCATCAGCTCCATCTTGCAGGATGCTCAGAAAGGTTGAATAATTGGCCAAGATGACATGCCTGGTAAGTGACTGGAAATTTATCTGACTCCAATGCCAATGCTCTTTCCTGTACATTACATTGCCTCCTTCTTAGTACTAGTGATGACAATAATAATAATAATAGCCACCACAGTGCTAGGTGCTTCCACCTTCTTTCAAACCTCTTAGACTTTCCCAACAACCTTGCATGGGAGACACTGCATTTGACAGATGATTAAACACACACTGAAGGGGCTGACCAGTACAAGAAAGAACTGTGTGGCAGAAAGGAAAATCAGAAAACTATAAAGCTGTTGGGCTAGAATGGACCTTGGAGACATTAGTGGAATCTCATTTGGCAGATGAAAAACTCAAGTCATCCTAGCTGACCCACCGAGTTTCCTCATCCAGCAAATGGGAAGAACAAAACCTGCCCCCTCCCCCCACCACGGCAATTTGTGAAAATCAGATGAGGTGATGAATATGAAAATAGTTTGAAAAACAGGGTTAAATAGAGGTAAGACTAGAAACATCTACAGCACCTAACAGTGCTGTGAAAATTCGATCAGTTCTCTCTCCGTGGTCACTCTTTCCCTCATTTACCTGCAAGAAAAAACACTGATACACTGTCCTGGATGACAAGCATGTTTTCACACTGTGTTTACACAGACGAGTACACACTCAGGTACATAATTATAGCAGCACCCACTATGCCAATACACTTAAGGTTCCATCAGCTTTTCCAATATGAATTGCTATTTTCAGGTGGTTTTCAAACTTAGCAGTAAAAATTCATTTTGATGTGAAACTAGATATAATATGTGGTCTCAGCAGGGGAGCAAAAGCCATCATTAAAAAAAGAGGGAATATTAGTATGTCATTTTAGTCATTTCTAAGAACTTTTGGCCCTTCTGGATTTTTGAATAATAGAAGTTTTTCATTTAAAAAATTTAAACTTGCTCACAAAAATTGGCTTACAATGACAACAGAAGAGTTGATTTTTAATAGATATTATCTAAGCCAGCAATCTTCAACCTTTTTCATCTCATGGCACACATAAACTAATTACTAAAATTCTGCAGCTCACTAAAAAATATATTTTTGCCAATATGACCAAAAAATCAGTATAATTTTGATAGATTTACAAAAAAATAGTAATTACCTATCCTTATTGCTCTAAAGTGACTTTAAAAAAAGTCAGGCACCTAAACTTGCATATAAGGATTTCTGATACCAAGAATTAACGAATCAGACACAACCTTATTATGGGTCATGACCAATAAGATGCAACTCTGTTATATGACCTATATATTCATGGTTCGAGACAGGGCATCCACACCAGACAGCTATTGCTGTGTTGGCTGTTGTCACTTTTTTATTCAACAGTCTAAGGGAAAAGGGGTCAGCGCCCCTGACTAAAGAGCCAGGCACTGCATGTTTGAAAAATTCTTGTGACACATCGGTTGAAAATCGCTGATCTAAACTATTTATCATAAGGTTTAGAAGGCTGCAAGGCTCTCGGTTGGGTTGATGCTTGCATTTACAAAGCACGTGCTCCCCACACCGCACCCCTGCGTTGGCTAGGGTGGTCTGGGGGCTGCCGCTGAGCACATGGCGGCCCCTCTGGGGGGACATCTCTCTCCTCCTTCAGGTCTCAGTTTACCTGTTCTCCCTCATCGACCGCCCAGTCTAAAACCACAGCCCTCCGGCTTCTCTGTTTGCTCCCCTCCCCACATTATTTTTGTTCTCAGCACTCATTGCCTCTGACATGCATTACTTCCCTGTTCATTACCGCCTGTCTCCTCGGGCCAGAATGTACACTCGTGACAACGGGATCTTCCAGGGTTTACTCACTGCGCTTTCTCAGGGCCTAACGTGTAGTAGGCACTCAACTCATATCTGTTGAGTAAATAAACTAAATCCAGATGTTGAGTGATCTGAGGAATACAAGTCTTGGGGAATTCAAAGGCCATGTCCTATTGCTTATTCTTTAGAAAAGATTTTCTTCAAGAAGCATTAGCAGAGGCAGCAACTGCAATGGGATTTCAGAGGGAAGCACCTGGGCACAGTACTGTACCCACAAGAAAGATGAAGAGCAAGCAGGAGTTTATATCTCTAATTACTTGGGTACTAGTGCTTTCTTTTTCATTTAATTGAATACAGACACCTTTGACATGTAGATTCATCGTTAGGAGGGACCGCAGTGTACCACCCATTCATTCAATAAGCATCCACTGAGCCCTCCTGAGTGCCTGCATCCGCCCCATAATGAGTGGTTTCAGAGACTTTCCCCACCCCCAGTGGAGCGGGACCCTTCGACAGGTACAAGTAGAGGGATGTGCCTTACAATTTAGGCTACAAAAATCAAAGCAAGTAAAAAAAATAGATTTCAAATTAGCCCGTCACTTTAGGAAAATTATTTTTAATTTACCAAAGCACAAGTTGCTAAGCATTCACAGTCACAGAATCACTTTAAACTCAGAATGAACACTTGATTGAAGGTAAAAATTTGACTGCAGAGAAATTGGGAAGAATTTGTTTATCCCTGGAGAGGAGAGAGGAGCAGTTCCACTAAACAATGACGGTAATGTTTATATTGTGGGCGCTGCTGTTGTTATTTTGCTAGACTCCTCTGTACTCATGTATTAAAGGGCGTGTAATTCTGGAAAAAATAAGTATGCTTCATATTTATTTTAAAAGGAATATGCTATGCCAATGAAATGCCTTTATTCCTTTTTCATTTCCAGGCAACCAACTATTAAATACCGATGACATGTTTAAGCTTATGTTTATTTTCTAACCTTTTCTTTACCCAGTTTCTAAGATGCTGCCCTTGCCTGCTTCCTCCTCTACATTTCTCTCAGTCCCTTCCCTGCCTTCTCTTCTTCCACTTGCCTCTTAATTGTCAGTGGTCCCCCAAGCTCTGCCTACTTTTTATTCTATACAGTTCTAGGCTATTGTACCAAAGTGCAGAACTTCAGCTACCACGTACACAGCAAAATTCACAAATATACAACTGCAGCGTTCACCGTTGCCCAGAGGCCACACCCATATTTTCAGGTGCCTGCTAGAGCTCTCCAAAGGGATGTTTTGAGTGTGCCTTTAAGCCACTTTGTCTAAAACAGAACTCGGCATCCTTGATTCCAAACCCCTACCCTTCCCAGGGCACTACTCATGTCTGTCTGTCTGTCTGTCTCTCTCTCTCTCACACACACACACACTCAGACACACAAGCTGAGCACCTACTAGGTTCCAAGCACTTCCATATTCTTTACCATTAAAACGAAGCTAAAAACCTAGGAATTGTGGGGTTGCTTTTAAAACCCTCTAATGCCACACCTGCCAACCTACATCACTGCCACCTGCTGCACGTGGTTCTCAAACTGTTTCAGTTGCTTCTAGGGTGAAGTCGAGGGGTCAAAGAGAGACCAGGGGAGAGGAAGTGCTAAACTTCTCATATCCAGTCTCATAGCCAATTGAACTGAAGCTGCTTCACTTTTCTGTTTTATAACTGGGGTGCTGGCTAAAAATGTTCCAACCAAAGGGTTCTGCCATAAAAACAGGGTTGAAAAACACTAACACGTGTCCCACCTTTTTGGGATGCCAGGCAAAGCCCAGCATGACCTGCCCCATACGTAACTCTGCAGCATTGTCCCTGTTCCCCGCCTTCACACTCACCTCAGGCTCTAGTCAGGCCAAACTCATCGTAGTCCTCTGGTTTGTTCTCACATAGACCCCCATGTCTTCAAACCTGCAAACATGCCCTTCAGATGGAATGCTTCTCCTGATCTCCAGTTCTTTGTTGGCGGGGTAAACACTGGCTCGTCTTTCAACAACCAGACTAGACACCCTGCCCCTGCGATGTCTGTGCTGAGCTCCTCTGGCCTCCACGCTGGGCCTCCTTCCCCGGTTGTCCACTTCTTGGCTTCCAGGCATCACCCGTTCCTCTGCTATGTCCCTAACACACCTCCAGGTAACTGCAGGATTGCTAGTCTCTCTGGCTGGACCTCGCACTCCTTTAGGGCGGGATTATGCTGGACGTTACTCTATCCCCAGGCCCTGGCACTGCGTCTGGCTTCTGAGAGGCACTCAATAAATGTTTGCTGAACAAATCTCTCCGTGAATACCCATTCAGTTCCCTCTTCTCAATCTTCAAGTCTTCACCAGCTCCTAACGGAACTAGTTGGTTTACACTTGACCCATAAGGAAACTTGCTGCTTTCAAGATCCCTCTAATTCCATTCCAACTTTCATGCTGTGGCCAAAGTGATCTTTCTAGAACCCACATTTGACTTCACCACTGCTCAAAAACTTTCAATGCTTCTCTATTGCCCATATAATAAAGTCCAGTCTCTTCATCATGGTGTTCTTAGCCTTTTCTAAAATGGTGCCCCAAATAAACTCATTTACCTTATCTCCTGCCCCTCTCCATCCCTAACCCCTAGACCACAAAGACATTCTTATACTCCAGCAAGTGTCTTGTTGACCCTAAAACACAACATGCTCTTTCATCCTCTATACCTGTCAGCACTGTTTCCTCCACTTGGGATACTGCCTTCTAGTCCCTTCTTCTGAGGCTTGGAATCAATTCCCTTCTGACCATTCAAGACCAAAGTCAAATACCATGGCCTCCAGGGAAGCCTTCCTCAGGCAGCCAGTCACTCTGTGCAGGACCTCTTCCTAGTACCCACCATACTGCATTGTAATTCCTGGCAGCTCATGCACCAATCTGCCCTGCTAACCATCTATGAGATTCTCACAGTGCTCGTCATTCATATTTATACCCCTACCCTACATTCCCCAGGACAGTGCCAGGCAGGTAGTAGGTTCTCAGCAAATGTTTTTTGGATTAAGACAGAGTCCAAACATATTCTATTCTTGAGTATCACGTATTCTATTCAAGGCATACATTAGAAAGGTCCACAGAACAAATAAAAGTAGCTATATATGATCAAGTGTTGGGCTGTTAGAAGCCATTTGGCACTGTCCACTGTGGTCCCACCTGTGTATCATGTCTCCACAAGGAACTAGAAACTCCTTGGAGGCAGAGACCAAGCACCACATATGCCGAATAAGCATCCAGGTGCACTTCAGAAAAGAACTGCAAGGGCTAGGACCCTGTTCCGAGAGTCTTAACACCTGGGGACTCTCTATTCCTGCACCAGGGAGAGCCAGGCTTGGCTGAACACAGCTTCTTACCCCAAACAGGGGAGGGTTTTTTGGGCCCCTGGCCCAGCCGGCAGACAGGAACCCAAGGGCTCTTCAGCAGCATCTCAGTTCGCTGCACTGAGCCCGCACTCGCCAGACTCTGCCCTGAGATGAGCAAAACAAAGGTTTGCATAGGTGCATACAGAGATGTTAGATTTTAAAAAAGGAAGAAATCTGTCCAAAAAAATAAATTGCTCTTTAGAGTCCATAGTTTACATTTACAGCACTCCTGGCATTTAGGCAGGATTCCAGGGATGTGGCTGTCATTGCGTGCCGGCCATTCCTGAAGAAAGTTAAATGAACCTTGCGGCGGTATTTCTGCATTCCTGACCATTGGTCAGCAGGGACACGAAGCCGGAGAGCTGTCAGCACTGCACTCCCGCCCATCTCCTCGTGGTCCTGAGTCAACTCACACTGGCTGGCTGGCTTGGCTCCCCTCCCTGCACCCGAAACCATTTCAGTGGAATATCAGTAGATGTCATTTGCTGGTTGTCGTTTCTGGACTCAAGTTCAACTTGCAGGCTGCCGTGGCTATTTTAAATTACGTTTGGGTCTTCAGATATCAGGCACTGGTGATGTTCTTTAAAGAACACAATGACAGAGGGGCACCTATCAATCATCAAGAAGCAGCAGCCACTCACCGGAGGGGAAAATGTGTGTGGGGGGAGGTTGCTTCTTGGAATGAGTAAAATTTGCTGATTTCATTTCTTTTTAATATCTGCTTTATTTTCTTTTCATCTTTTAAGTTTGCTGGAGAGTCTCCTATAGTATTCTGGCAGGAGTCACCTGTTTTCAATTTTTCTCAACCAGCAAGTTGAGGAAGGTTTCCATTTGGGGCAGATGACAAATATTTCCTGCTGAAATTCGGAGCTACTGAGAATAACTTTCCAAGCACGGGTGCCTGTTTGGCAGAGAATCTAAGCTCAGCCCTGGGATTTGAGGTTGCGAGAAGCCCACCCTGGTGCCTAAGCCCTCTATGAGGTCTATCCCGCCCCCGCCCCCATTCATGAACTCATAAAAACTGGAAAGCAGAGAAACTTCCTTTCCAACTACTTTCTTTGCTTCTGGAACTGTGACTCCAGACAGCTGATCTGTCACAGCTAGAAATCAAAGAACCACACTCCCCAAAGTGACAGAATTCATTCCTTCCCACAGCTTGACACTTGAACCTCCATATTGCAATTATTTCATTCTTGCCATCTGGTAGTAAGTAATCTCTCACCCTTCATGCAGTGCAGGTTGTCTGCAGTAAAATGCCCTCTCATCCAGGTATGTAGTCATCCTGGGACCCATATGGGGCCTGTTGCAGGGGTGCAGAAAATGGGTACAGGGGGACACTGTGTGCCCAGTTATGTGCAGAAGTTGTCAAAGTCAAGGTCAAGAAAATGGTTTATTCCCTTCGTGTCGGCATTTCTTTGAGGAAAATATTGAATAGTTGGAAAGAGCCTCCTCTAGTCTGTACTCACCACAGCCAGAAAGCCTCTCTAGTTCTTCAAGGTAACAAGAGCTGACATATATTCAGAGCCAATTGGATGCTGAAGTGTTCCAAAGCATTGGGTATGGGGAGTGAACACACTCTTCATTTTATAGGTGGAAACTGAGGCTTCAAGAGATGAACCCAGTGGCTAGATAAGAAGGATGGACTTCGTTTTCCCTGAAGTTACTCCTGGCTCCACTCACCACAATTTGCTTTCAGAAACTGCCCCAGGAATTTGAAGCATCTGGCTCCAGTGTAGTTTTTGCTAAGCATCCTGAAACTTGTATCTCCCATTGAATTTTTTTGGCTCTCAAACAACTATACTTTGCAAAAGAAGCCAGAAGCAGAAGTATACAGACAATAAAATACATTTGTATGCATTGTACAACTAGTAAAACTATGGTGACATAAATCAGAATTTTTGTGGCCTAGTGTAAAAGCTGTGGGCTTTGACTGGAAAACTACATAAGGAAATTTTGCATAGTGATGCAGATATTTTCTATTTTGATTATGGTGTTAGTTAATGAATGTACACATTTTCTAGAACTGCATGAATTGTACACTTAAGATTTATTATTTTTATCTCAGTGTAAGTATGAAAATGTCTGAGATGTATTTTTTTTTATTATTGTTCAAGTATAGTTGTCTCCATTTCTCCCCCACTACTCCCCCCACCCCAACCATCCCCACCTCCCACCCTCCATCCTTCCCGCTTTGGCTTTGTCCGTGTGTCCTTTATACATGTTCCTTGAAGACTCTTCCCCTGCCCCCTCCATTATCCCCTCCTACCTCCCCTCTGGTTACTGTCAGCTTGTTCTTTATTGCAATGTCTCTAGTTACATTTTGTTTGTTTGTTTGTTTGTTTTGTTGATTATGTTAAAGGTGAGATCATGTGGTAGCTCTCTTTCACCACCTGGCTTATTTCACTTAGCATAATGCTCTCCAGCTCCATCCATGCTGTCACAAAGGGTAGGAGCTCCTCCTTTCTTTCTGCTGCATAGTATTCCATTGTGTAAATGTACCACAGTTTTTTGATACACTCTTTCACAGATGGACACTTAGGTTGCTTCCAGCATTTGGCTATTGTAAATTGTGCTGCTATTTTGCTGAGCCTTGAATTACAAAGAACTCAGGATCTACCAGCATAGCCCTCAAGTTGTTTCTCTGTGGGACTCTGTGGCACCTTTAGACCCTTGGGCCACAAAACCATGGAGGAGTTGCCTGGGCTTAAGAAAACACTGAAAGCAGCTCTAATTGTAATGGAATAAAACCTTTACTATTATTATCTTAGTCTTGGACTGTGACTTTGACAACATATACATTCAGCAGGGGGTGCTCCTTTGGGAGCAAAGCAGCCAGCCCTGAGAGCTAACAAGAATAGTTCAGTTTTTTCTCTAGCTATCTTCAAGCTCTGGGAACCCTTGTCACCCACTGGCACAGGATATGCAGCTGCTGGTCACTGCCAAGTCCAATGACCCTTCTAGAGTCCACCAGGGTAGAGGCGGAGGGGGTGCAAGTGTTATGCTTCCCCAGACTTCCCAACAGGGATGAGTTTCCTGGGTGGTAATTTTGGAATGTCCACATGCCATCCAAAACTTGGACTTTCCCTCTTACAGTGGACACCTAGTTCCTCAGGCTAGAACACCTGGCAGCCTTGTGAATGAGGAGCCTAAGCCAGGCTCCCGACTCCCATTTCTAATGCTGCAGTGTGGTCCAGGCCCCTCTGATCTTGTCGCCCTCCCTGCTCCTCACCCAAAGCACCATTTACTCCAGGGCCCTGCCTCAGCCTGCTTGGAGCTGAGGGTGAGTGTCAGCTGTCCGGAAGAGGTCTGTGTGGAGCCAGCTTCAGGCAAGGGAGGAGCATGGTTCCAGGTTTAAGAAACACTAGAGATTCCAGTTCAATCTGCATTTAGGTCTATTCATAGCGTGGGTAAATCATGCAAATCTACTGCAAAATGGAGTACGTGCCATCAACGGGCTTCCAGGGGGTGATGGCAAAGAGCGACGTACTGTTTGTTCAGTGTGGGATTAAGGAATCCTTGATGCATTGTATTTATGGATGATTCATTTCCACAGAGGCTTTTACATCCAGGAGTCTCGGTGCCCTCTCTGAAAGTCCTGATCTTGCAAATGCTCACAGGAATCACCCAAAGCTCACAGAGGGAATGCAGAGGCCCCAAATTCCTTTTTCTACCCTCAACTTGGGCTGCTCAGCCAACCAGGGCAGCAGCCATCAGTAGCTTGGAGCGTGCCCCTTCCTCGCCTCAAGACCTACTACCCACATCACAGAGGGAACAGGGAAGGCCAATTTACTTTAATTGATTACTACTTGCAAAGCTGTGGTCTCTCCTCTGAGAGGCCTATTTAAAGTTCCCGAGCCATTGTATACAGAGATAACAAAATCAAAAGCAATGGTGGAAGGTAAAGGATGATTATCAAATTGCTCTGGGAAACTTCAATGTGAAAACAGATATAAAATAAATATTGAAAGGTATTAGTCTATAAGTCTCACTGAGTTCAGACGACAGGAGCACACCCTCTTTTTAAAAAGACTTTAGAAACAAAACTTTAAAAAATACCTCACACACACACACACACACACACACACACACACTCTCTCTCTCTCTCTCTCTCTCTCTCTCTCTGCAGTCTTTTCTCCAATGTGAGTTCCTGTCAGAGACTGCATTAACATTGTTAACCTATTTTAAATTCGATGGTACAGCAAGAACCTTACATACTTATAAGATTTTATTTTTAATGCATGAGCTTTAAACTCATTTTCTTACTTTAAATAGACGCATATTAACTCTCCGTTTAGGCTGCAGGACCTCCTAGCTTAGTATAACAGCCCAACAAAATAAGAGTGGATACAAACTCTGTAATTTACTCACAGGCATAAATGGATATATAAATGTAAAAATGTGCACAATATTTTATGCCACGCTTGGCTTCATTGTGACCTAATGTTTATAATATATAAATAATGGCTTCCTTTTAAAGCAAAGAACTTTTAATACACAGATTCATCTGAAGTCCTTTTTCTTTAATATAAACAGAAATAGAAAGTAAAAAAATCTGTTGCAATAAATACATACCCAGTGACAAAGGTTACCATTGAAGGGATTTAAAATGACAGAAGTCAACGGAAAACTTTCAATATTATACTTCTACTTTAATATGAAGATATTGTTATCAAAGGAAAAGACTCAAGAAATTCTTTGATAAAAATAATCTCACACTATCTTTGAAGTGTTTTCATTTATTTTACTACCCACTGTGTTCCTTATCAGAAGGCCAAGGGTAAGAAGTTCCCTAGTTATGATTAGGAAAGAATCTGGTAGATCAGAAGACCCAATTGAAGTTGGACATAATAAGTATTAAAGTATTACATGACATTAATCCTGCCATTCCATTACTTTCGCCATCTCCGTATACAGACTAATTATTCTGAAGCCAGTGTTCAAGAGAAAATAGAAACATACTTACCCTGGGCTGGAGTAATCTCTTTATTGCATCAACAAGGCTGGCTCTGTACTGGTCCAGAAACAGGCTGACATTGAGAAGAGAAGAGAATCCAGATTAAATTGAGTTTTCAAGTCTAACGATACTAATGGAGGTAAGTACAAGGCTAATGACATGTGTTTACTCAACACTAAAAAAGAGAAATTGTTTCCTTCTGTTCAAGTGTCTTACTGGAAGAAACAAAAAAAGATAACTGTGGTCGGTGGTGCAACCAGAGCTGAGCCATCAAGATGCAGTGGGCCAGACTCATACATGACTGGGCCACACGTCACCGTCACAGAGACACTTCTAAGCTTCTGTTTGGGAGAATTATCTGGCTGAGATCAAGCTCCCTTAGCACTTCCTGTCATTGGAGACTAGTCTCTGTAGACCTGGGTGGATCCTCTGCACACCCGGGGTGCTGTGAGGCCACCCTCCAAAAACAAACTACCAGCCCCATTACATCCAAACCGCAGAGAGATCTCACGGGGTGATGGTTTTCAGTGAGTAGGAACAGCACTGAGGCTGGATTCAACCAGTGACCTAGGTCTAAATGGTTCTAAAAACATAGACACGGTTTAGGTAATGTGTTACAGAGACCATGGCAACTCTGGATTCCATGTGCTACCCCTGCCCGCCTTGATTTCCATGTTGATTTCTTCCCAGTCCACTGCCATCTTTCTTGTTGTCCTCTGCTCTTTTGAGAATTTCTGTTGTTGCTCTCTCATCCCTTTGGCTGGGTCAGTCTGACTCTGAACTCTGAACTCTGTCTCACCAGGCCTTGTCTTGGAAGCTCGGGACAGAGTTTCCTTAAATGGGACTCACAGCCTAGAACACTGGGCAGCCTTGCGCATCAGCCTTCGCACGAGGAGCTTAAGTGGGGGCCCCTACTCCCATTTCTAATGCTGCCGTTTGGTACAGGCCCCTCTGATTTAGCCTCACTGCTCCTGATGCAGCATGAGTGAGTGCTGCCTGCTCTAGGGCCCAGCCTCATCCTTCTTGAAGCTAAGGGTGAGTATCGGCTGCCAGTAGGAGGTCCGTTGTGTAGAGCCGTACTTCAGCAAGCGGGGAGCACAGTTCATGGTTTGATAGAGCTCTGGCTCTGACCTTTCTGCTCTGTCACCTTGGACAAGTCACTTCATGTAATGTTGGGAACAGCCCTGCCTGGTTTCAGGAGCTAACCCCATCATGGCTAAGGCTGAGTGAGCAACCTTGGGACCATAAGCCACTAAGGAGACAAAGCTTATCTCCCTGGCAGGGGCACCACCTCTGCTCCTTTTACTTCACCCTGCCTGGCCCCCAGTGCTTGGTTGGTTAGCAAATGATGGGTAAAATTCCTCAAGGGGGGAACGACCTAAGACAGGCACAATCACGGGGGTCCCAGGGAAGGACTTGGGGGGCTACAGCAAAAGGGGGTGATGGACCCTCCCCCCTCGGCTTGACATAGCCTAAGTCCTCATTCTGTCTACAAGAAGTCTCCTGATCTCTTGGCTGCCTTACTTCCCCTGCCGAACTTAAGCCTGAAACAATGCCTTAAGCCTGTAACAATTCTGGAGGTGGGAGCCACCTTGTGCTGGAGAGGGCGGGTTCCCTAGGGCGATTAGGTCTAAGAAAGAATGCATAAGATCCTATGAAACCTACTTTGCTAATACCCTCAATTTAAATGATAAGGGTCCAAGCAGGAAGTGTTTATTCCCGAAAGTTTTATGGCCCTTTAACTATCTGACCCTGACTCCAAATAAGCCCTCAGAATTCTTTGAATGTTATCTATTGTTTAATCATTTCTGCCTGACAATGGCTGATGAGCTTTATTCCTGTGCAAATTGAACCCAATAAAAGCTTGTCAAGGCAAGGGTCGGGGCACTCTCCTCTTGAGAGGGTGGCTGAGGTGCTCCAAGGCTTTTTCTCCTCTTGAGAGAGAAGATGGGCCATCCCTTTTCCTCCACAGGACTCGGCAGTCCTTGTGAATTTCTCATATCTCATCCACAGTGTGGCAGACCCCACAAGCCAGGGACCGCATCAACGTGAGGCCTCTGTGTCTTTATGAATAATGGCCCATCTATGTGACTATGGTGGGTATCAAATTAACAATATGTTAGCCGATAAATATTTATTATCACCTACTACATACTAGGGGTTGTTTTAGCATTAGAAACAAGCTATGAATAAGACAAAGTTCTCACTCACAAGGAGCTTCCAGTCTGTTCATACACACATAGAAGGGACTCAATAAATATTTGCGTACTGCCTGACTGGCAGACCAACACCGCCCTTGAAACGGGGGTGCTTCTGCAGCGTGTTAGTCTCGATGGCCCTAAAACGGGCTGCATGCATTCCTTTACAGCAAGGAAGAATCAACATTGAGGCCGAATGTCTCGCCAGACCAGGTTCTCTTCCACGTCTCTCATGTGTGAAGCAGAAGTGGGGAGAGCAGTTTACGAGATGTTTCCAAGAAATCAGTGCTTGGGTTTCACCATGTCGTGATTAGTAGAAGGTTCTATAAACAAATGCTCTGAGCACTGGGAAAAGAATACTCCTAAGACAAGCTAGAAATCATATCCAGAATGGGAACCTTATCGCATTCCATCCATCGATCGGGCTAACCTATTTACCACCCATAGGAGAGTTGCCTTATAACTCCATAAACAAATACTTAAGTCTTACAGCACAGAAAGCTAATTCAAATGCTATAAAATTTGCATGGAAGGCATATTAATCAGCAATTAATAACCATTAAGGATTGATAAGAAAGAAATCAAACTGTATCTAAGTGCTTTAAAATTTTTTCTCTTCAGGACTGTGTACCTTATTCTTTAGTCAGGTAAGTCAAGTAATGATATCTTAAGTTTTCCTAACCAAGCCTTCTGGCTTTGTTTTTTTCAGAAGGCTGCGATTGTGGGAGAGTCTCTGTCGGGTTCTCAGGCCTATAGGAAACCTAGCTGGCAGGGAGACGCAGCCTTGGGCAGAAGACCGTGCTCAGTTTATCCCGTGCATCCTCAGAGCTGGTGAGATTGTTAGAATAAATAAACACCATCTTAAAAGCTGAGTTTAAAACATAACCTTATACGGTACTATTTCTCCTTAGTGTTGGCGATGGCAACAAAGATATTAACATCACAGCTTACCAGCAAATGCAGCTTAATACACAGTGCACATTCTGAATACAGTGATTTGAAAGGTAATGTTGCCTGCTTCAGCACTCCAAATCAAATTTCCCAAAAGTGATTCTTGTAGTTCTCTAAGTGGTCTTTATTCCAAGCAAGCTCACCTTTCTCCTTAGTTCTGGTGGAGAATTTATAACGCTTTGTAGGATACGTCCTATGAGCAATTTCAATGTGCTTTAGCGGGAGTGATATATAATCTCCTGAAAATTCACCCCTTAAATAAGTCCTAATGGACTCAGAGAACAGCAGTAGCTTAAGTGGATCTATTTAAAAAGGCTGAGTGGGTCAGTGATTGGGATGGAGATACCATTTCAACTCTCCCTTCAGTTACTGATCAAAATGCAGTGACAGTCTAGTTTGGCCATTAAAACACACACACACACGCACACATGTACCCACACACACTTCTCCATACTTCGCTTGTGGAATCAACACTTGCTTTGTTCCATTTACCTGAATCACAGATTTTATGACAAAAGAAAGGTGCTGGGCCATTTTTGTCACCTCCCTTGGAATCAGTCAGCTTTGTGCAGAGCACAAAGCATTTACAACTCCTCTCATAGGGATATTAATTAGTGCAGAGGACAGGGAGGCATTTCCCTATCACTTTTCACAAAAAGGAAGACCTCTGTGTAATTTGCAAGGTGAAATGTGCCAAGTTCACTGTTTTAGATGAACTTTCAGCAGAAGAATGGCCTCTATCAGTAGTTACCAACTGATCGTTGTAGAGGCTGGCACTGAACGCCCGCCCTAGTCCAATCTCACTTGCTCTGACCCTTACTTGCAAGATCTTTGGCAATTTGTATATATTCTTTGGGACTGAGTTTCCTCAGATGAGAGGGGAAAGGGCTGACTACATTTGGGTGAAATGCCTTTTCAGATGTAAAGTTCCTTGAGTTGTGATTTAGAAATATCCATGATTACAGCATCTGGAAGAAAACAAAGAAATTCTAGAGACCTTTTTGAGAAAAAAATTTTTTTTTTCACAAAAAGTAAACTTAAAAAAAATCATGAAGAGTAAAGTAAAAATAATAGAAAATAGAAACCATGCAGCATACACAGTAGAAGTGCTGAGAGAGCGAGGGAGGTGATACGCCTCCCCCCTCCCCCTACTCTCAGGCTGGGGCGCGCACAGGTGGCGGCACTGGCTGTCCCACATACCTAGCTCCACGCGTCAGGCTATGGGTGGCAGGTCAGACTCGCTTTCTAAGTCTTTAGAGAATCCAATGTACAAAATCATTTTTATTTCTGCACAGCTACAATAAACTGGAAAGCCATCAAACATTAAATAAAAGTGTTCGTCAGATTAAAAAATATCTTACTTCCAGACCTTTAGATTACTGTGACTGAATAGAAGTCTGGAAAGGGGGGCTTCAAATGAACAATCACTTGCCATTTTAAACTCAGCAAGGACGGGGCTGGACTGCATGCCAGCAGAAAGGAACTTACAGTCAACACTAAACACGCCAACAAGGAACTCAATAGGCAGTTTTCCCTACATCTGTAGTTAAATATTCTAATATTTTGATGTTTGTCAACAGCATCCTTTTGCAGGTGTGATTGTACCTCGATTTTCCCTTCCGTTTATTTCAGAGTTGACATTTTACAAGTTATTTAGGAACTGTTGAACCATGAAACTGTATTTCATTGTCAAAAACTCTGAATGGTGAAATAATAACTAGCTTTCAGTTTGCCTTTTTATGTTATAATCTAGTTGAGCTAATAATTTAGATGCGAACCAAGAGACTGTCTCTTCTGGGAAATAAGTTATTTCCCCCAGTGCCCACAGGTTTATGAATGTTTGAATGTAAATATATGAATATATGAATGATTTAAGGACATAAACATATCACCGCCTGTTGTAATCATGTGCATTTTATTTGAACCACAATGTGGGTTGGGAATAGGTTCGTGAATGGAGCTTGTTTTCATGTAAATGGGATCAAGCAGTACCACTGGTTAGCTATTCAGGGAATCAGACAATACTCCCCTTGCTGGAAATGCTTCAGTAAGAATTTAATCCATGTACCTGATATTTGAACTCTGACTCTTGCTTCATATTCCTGTGGCCTAATCCAGATCTCACTGATGGGCAATGAAAAAGACAAGTGATCTACATAAGTGGGGCACTTATTTTTGGCACTTAGTATTTCAGGTTTCATCTTGGAGGTACTGTCTAAAGGGAGCTTTCTTTTCCTCCTCTGTGGCATTCTAAAAAAAAAAAATCAAAAACCCCTAAGCTCCATGCTCCTGCCCCCAGAAGCAGTATCCTGGCGGAAACTCTGAGAGAAAGACGCCAGACCTACAGGATGTAAAGAACTCACAGAACCCTGAGCTTCACTGCTGTATGCACAACACACACAGTATAGACATCACTGCACTTTCTAAGTTTCCAAGCAGCTTACCCGTCCTGTGAATACGAAGAGAGACAATCACCAAAGCATTTCTTTGGGAAATAATATTAGCGCTGCAGTGAGCGTGGCTTAACGTTTCACATTTCCTAATGGGAAATTACCAACAGGCTGACATTCTGGCACTTGGAACTGCAGGAAAAAAAACTTAATTCATGCATAGACAAGTCATTTATAAAATGAAACTTGGTATATTTAGTTCATTTGAATTCAAAAATTCTCACAGAGCCACGAGATGTGCATGTGTTTGGAGTGTGCCTGTGTGTGTGTGTGTGTGTGTGTACATTGTATTATGTTACGTATTTGTAGCGAGAGCCTGAAGTGAGTGTGCATTTATGTATGCCAGTTGTATGTGATCCTGTGGTTGGCTAGGGAAAAAAGACTCTTTTCAAACATGTTGTGTGGCTATTTTTAACCAGAGAACATTAATCAGAAAAGAGCTTAAATCTTACTTCCTCTGCTTGTTTCTCTGGTACAAATAGGATGACATGGTGTGAGTGTCCATGTCACAAGGTATGAAAAAGACAAGCTGTTCTGATATTTGTGCAAAGGACAAATTCGATCTGAGTCTCGTGGCCCGACCTGACTCTCCCCACATGATCAGAGCCCGTCCATGTGCGACCCTGGTCTGAGCCTCCAAGAAGATGCTGCCCTCCTTCCCTCTTTCTGCGGCTCTCTGATCTGGCTTTCACGCTTAATCTGACCTAATCCTGCCGGCATTATCTTCATCTGTGCAATGAAACCTGGAGGATCTTTTCTCATATTTGGTGAGGGAAGGCATTTACTAAATTACTTGGCCAAATCATATGGTAAGATTTTATTTCCTTATTTTTGATTAGAGGAGGGATGAAATATTGAGACACAACATCAATGATTAATCAGCAATCTGTTTCTCCCTTCTTTGAAATAGGTGTTCTTAAATGGGATTCAAAGAGACTAAAAGGACCATGGAAAACTAGAACATCTCAAGCTAAACATTAAACAAAATAATTAATTTTTTTATTGAAAGGTGTTTATCAGAAGAAAAAAGACAGCAAATCTAATTTCACCAGGTAGAAAAGTTACTCATTGATAAGTGTATTAAAGAAAATAATAATAATAATGATAATGATAATAGACTTCCTGAAAATTTAATTCCATTCATTCAACTCTCTAATAGCAAAGGTCTTCTATGGGTTCTGGATCTTATGATTGGGTTTATTAATATAATAGACCTTCTTTAGGATCTGAACTTGTGTTTTTAAATCTAAAGTGTGATGAAAAATACAAATCTTACCCTTAACAGAGAAAATACTTGTGAATTGTCAATGTTTCCCATATGCTGAAATAATTATCCAACATGCATAAAGAAAACACATTAAGATTAGTTAAAATAATTATTAATGTCTGATACATATTTATCCTGTAACTTAGGATCAGACCTTCATTAACAATAAGTAGATGGGGCTAAAAGAGAAGACAAAATATGTAAATTATTTTTAAAAAGCAGGCATCTGACAGAGACTTTACTATTATTATTTGCATAACAATAAAACGTAATTTTATAATTCTTGTTCTAGGTATAATTAAATATTAATTAAATACTCTGAAAATATTAAATAGCAAACATAGATTTTTAAGAAACGCCATTTCCCTAAGGATAGGCACAGACGTGCTTACTTGCTGGAGCGTACACATGTGTGCACACATCCATGCTCACATGTCCCCCTCATATCACTAGTCTGATCTCCCCTAAGAAGTAAGCTAATTGAGCTGTTTGTGTTGATAAACTCCTTTTTCTCCAGACTATTCCTCTCCGAGCCATAATTATTTGCAATTTGCCTAAGTCGTCCATTTACTGATACGTCAAGCATGAAACAGAGGCAATTCCAGAAAATGGAAATGCTTCTCAAAATCAATCTTTGGGAAATAATGTGGTAGAAGTTACTGTGTGATAGAAGACTACCTTATAACTGTCACATGGAGATGAATATTAATTTGTTGAGGTTAAGGTGGCTTTGTGCTTCATTTGTTGACTTTGCTTAGCCGTCAGCAAAGCAGCACAGCCCAATTACTCCAGCAAAGCTATTCTTTCTAACAGGAGTTTTATGATTTTTATGTACTTACCAGTCAGCACACATAACCATGTCAAAATGTCCTTCCAGTTGAGAGACATCTGTCTCATTATCCCATCGTAAAACGCTTGAGGAGAAAAAGATTTTAAAAATTATACCTAGGTTTTTTTTACTTTTGATTTTGAGCTATTAACATTATTTTTGTGGCACTTAAAATTATTTAAAAGGTATACACAAATTATTTCAAAAGGTATAATAAAAAAACTAGGGATGTAACTATCTGTTCTTTATTTTATTTAGTCTTTGAATCCAGAAGAGGAAGAATTCTCTATTAATTTCAATAGTTATGGTTTTGTTAGTTTTTATAGGTTTTTGGAGACAAACTTGGGAAAAATATCTTTAACACAGTCATTAGAATGAGTCTACATGACTGAGGCAGGTATTACAAACAAAGCATCCCCCAATAGACCAAAATAAAAATTTATAAAAATAAATGATGTGAAACTCAGTGTTTATCTACCTTGCCTGGCATGTTTAGCTGCATTTCTTATTAATGAAATGAGCAATCTGGCAACATGGAAGACAAGACTTTCACATACTAGGTCTCACTTTTTAGACGCACTTTAAAATTCACCCATCCTGACTCTTAGCCTTCAAAAGAGGATGAAGTTTTAAACTCACCGAGGATCTCGACATCACTAAAATTTGGGCCAGTGCTTAGTCTTCGTCTTACTTGACCTACCAGCTTAGAACTCTCCCGTGCACTCCAGGTTCATATATCCAACTTCCTATCTTAATATTCCCACTTGTATATCCAACAGACATCTCAAACTTAATTATGCCCCATATTAAATTCCTCATCATCTTTCCCCCAATTTCATTTCGTTCACAGTCTTTCTCATCTGTTAGTTCCATCTTTCCAGTTGCTCTGGTCAAAAACCTTGACTATATCCTTGACTCTTCTTTTCCTGTTACATGCCCATTGGCTGTGCCAGGAAATGTAGGTAGTGTGAACTTTGAAATATGTCAACAGCCCCCTTCTCTCTATCTCCACTGTTTCCACCATGAGAAAAACCATTATAATCTTTCATTTGAATTCATTCATAGTCTATTATTTGGTCTCTCTGCTTCCAGCCATCACCCTACAATCTCTGCTCAAGAGAGCAGCCAGAATCATTCTTTTAAGACATATATCGAATCACAAACCTGTTCTTCTTCCTACCTTGTAATGGTTCCTGTCTTCACTCACAGCAAAAGCCAAGGTCTTTACAATGACCTAGAAGACCCTACTCAATCCAGTCACCCTGCTGACCTCATTTCCTACTACCTTTGCCCTTGGTCTTTGCTCTAGCAACCCAGTTCTCCTTATGATTTCTTGAACATACCAGGCATGCTCCTGCTTTAGGGTCTTTTCGTTGGCAGCTTCCTCTGTGTGAATGCTCTTCCTCCACACGTCCCACGGCTCCTTCCCTCAACTCCTTCAAGTCTTTGCTCAAATGTGCTACCTTCCCGAGGAAGCCTACTCTAACCCCTCTGTGGGAAACTGCAATTGTTAATTCCCTCTCCAATACCCCTGATGCCCCTTAACCTGCCCTTTAGTTTTCTATAGTAGTTATTATCCTTTAAAGTGCTGTATAACTAAATTATTATTTTGTTAATTCTCTCTCAGGTAGAACATTAGCACCATAGGGACAACAATTTTTAAAATCTGGTTTGTACCGTGGTGTATTTTCATTGCCTAGAACAATCCCTGACACGTGATAGCTATTCAATAAATACGCTGTATGAGTGAAGTCTGTATGAATGTACCAAGCATAGTGCCTGGCACACAGAAGGCACTCAAGAAACAGAAGTTCCTATATTAAGTTGTTCTCTGAACAGAATGGGCAGTGTGGCCAGTTATGCAGGCCCCTTAAAATGCTTTCTGAGGATTTCTGCTTTTGGCAAAAAATAAAGTAACAAGCACCTCATTTACCCTACTGCCTGAAACACCTCCCCCCGCAAATTACACAAAATATATGAAACAATAGTTTTCAAGACACTGAAAATCAGCAAAAAGGAATAGCGATCCTTGAGGAGGGGGGATGAAGCGAGCACCATCACTGGCCCATGCTTCTGCCTTGAGAGAGTTTCCAGGCCACAGCACAAGGAGGGAGAACCAAGGTGCGGGCAGATGGGCTCCCTGCGCGAAGGAGACAGAGCTGAGAGTCTAAGGAAGCTGAGGCCACTACAGTTCCCAGTGTGGAGTACCAGACTAGAGATCACTGCACAGGAGGGCATTCCAAAGGTCGGTGGGTCGTCAGTCCTCTCGGAGTCTTCTGCAGAGGACTGAGGGTGCATGTCATGTGAGGAAACTACTCAAGGTCAGGAAAAGAATAATCTGAGGGGGTTGGAAGGGACTGGGCCAGTGCTCACTCAGGGCCAGGAATACAGCCTCTTCCCACCAGTCGGACTAGAAAGCTGGGTAGAGTCCTCAGATGGATCTTGTCTCAGTAGTGGGGAGTAATTAGCCCCAGACTAAATGTTGCTCTGGTTCTACCTAACAAATCTCAAAAGCAAGACCCCAAAATATCAAATTATTTTGAAGTAACTGTGTCTCAGAACAGACTTCAAAAACATGTAGAGGAATACAAAAGCTGTCAGATCCTGAAAAGGTAAAATTCAAAATACCTGGCGTATCATCGAAGATCACCACACAAGCTAAGAACTGAAATACTACAACCCAAATAGAACCCAATCTAAGTCTGACACAGGTGTTAGAATTAGTAGACAAAGGAATTAAAACAGTTTTCACAATGGTACTTACTATATTTAAAAAGTTGAATATAGATAAGAAAGGTATTTTTATAGTCCCACACCAAACTTCTAAAGATAAAATTTATAATGTCTGAGAGAAAAAGATACACTGGATGGGATCGACTCCAGAGCAGACACTGCAGAGAAACATCAGTGAACTTGAAGACAAAAAAATAGAAACTGTCCAAATGAAACAGAAAAAAAAAAACAAAGAAAGAAATAAAAAGAATATTAGCAAGTGTGCTTTGGATCAAAGTTAAGTGGTCTAACATACAGGGATGGGGCAAAAGTAGGCTTACTGTTCTGAGTACATGAAACACAGAGTTCATCCTTGTATTATTATTTATTCTTGTGTTATATATTTTTCCATACAAACAACTGTGAACCTACTTTTGCGCCCCCCCCCCATATAATTGAGCTCCAAAGGGCAGAAGAGAGGGTGAAGAAGAAAAAATATTTGAAGAAATAATGGTTAAAATGTTTCCAAATTTAATGAAAACTATTAAGCCAGAGATTAAGAAATTCCAACAAGTTCCAAGCACAAGAAGCATGAAAAAAAATCACAAGACACATGATAATCTAATCAAATCCCAAAAGCAGTGATAAAGAAAAAGCATAAAAAGAACCTAGAGAATAAAAAGATACATTATATACAAATAAAGGTCTTCTGTCTAGACTGCTGAGATGACTTTAAAAACAAACAAAAATTCCTTTTTCTTGTTTATTTTCTCAAAATAAAACACTGAAAAAGAAAATCACATGAAACAAAAGCAACTAATTACCATGAGGCAAATGCCCTCGTAGCCACCATTTGGATGAAGAACTAGCCTGACTCGGAAGTCCCTGAACAGACTCTGTTCCAGTCGCCGCCCCTTTCACCATAATGCCATGACTTCCCAGGCGGCTGTCTGCTCTAGCCTCTCCCCATTCATCACTCCAGATAACTAAATTCGCCTGGACACACCTTTTCTACTTCTGTACCTTTGATTTTCTCCTTCCCACTTTTCATGCCTAGAATGCCCTCTTCAACTGCTTTTCTTCTCCTGCCTTTCGTCTGCTAAATCACAGCCCAAGGGCCAACTTCTTCATGAATATTTCTCAGATTCCTCTATCTTGATAGTCTCTTTATACTTTCATATCATGTTTAACCCAGTTAAAGCAGGCTCTGTCAAATCCCGGTAGCTGGGCAAGTGTCTCTCCCTCATCTGGGCATCTTGAGCTTCCTAGGGCAAAAGCCTCACCTTACTCATCTTTGTAAGCCCCCAAAGAGCCCATCACAGTGTCTTACACATAGCAGACTCTCAGTTACATTTTAATATATGGAACTGAATTACACAAGCTGGACTAAAATAGTGGCTAACTTAGTAAACTATTTAGGACAAAAAAATGTTACTCCTTGTTAACAAAATTAATTCCATACCCTTAGAGAAAAGTGTATGTAAGACAGATTTTTTTAAAAAGTCCATCAAACAAGGCAACGCTATCAAAAAGATCCGAGTAATATTTCTGGATCTCCATTTTTCTCAGCTGGTTGGGAATTAGTATTTCTAAATCTGGAAAGCACTTGTATTTGGTACAGGACAGTTCTGCATCGTAGTGGACTGTCCACTGCACTGTAGGATGTCTACAGTCTCTGTTCTCCCCAGCATTAGTAATACCCCAACAAAAATCTCTACCACAGACCAGGGCTGGAGGTGGGCACACAGTCTCCCCTGGGTGAGAACTCCTGGTGGATTGCCCCAAAGGCCTCTTCCACCTCTGATGTGTGATTCTCCTTACATCCCAACAACTAAAAGCTATGATACAACCAAGAAACTAACCAGAAGTGCGGCCTTACTTATACAACCTTTTCCTTTCCACTGCAATGCACATCTTCATTAAGATGACAACACAGAAATTCAGAGTCCAAAGTGAGGAATAAGGCCCTTACATGAAAGATAAAATGAAAAACAAAACAAAACAAAACAAAACAAAACACCTCTCCTAAGGACAGATAAGAAAGCAGGAAATCCACAGAGCCACCTTTGTGCTGTTCAGTTGGTATGTTTAACTGAACAGCAAGCTCGGGATCAAATGAGCTTATCAAAGCGTGTTCCAGAGAGATCGGAATCAGCTGAGGAGGTTATTAAAACATCAGATTCACGAACCTCCACACCAGGGTGGTCAATTCAGTAAGGAACGTTCATTATTAAAATAAGCATCACCAATAATTCTCCTGAAGAGGGTCACAGACCACTTTGAGCAGCCGTGTTCCAGAAGATCTTCACATGCGTGGATCTGGACTTAGAATACTCTTCAGCCATACTTTAGTTGCATGTATCAAATGTCTTTGTTTTCAAAAGGAGGATTTTTACAGAGAGTGGCCCTACAGACAGAATTGAGAACACTCCCTGCTGGAGTGCTGAGGGAAGGAAACAACAGCACGGACGAACCAGAACAGGGGTTCATTTATGTACACCCCTTGAAACA